>CM028700.1:14645886-14678386 GCA_016771965.1 Brassica carinata
TCAATATTTTTAGTAGGGGTTAACCTACAAATTTTGAGTGAAATTAAAAATATGACAATATTGCTCTTTGTCATTATAATGTGAATTTACAATATCCACTCTGTTATAATCCTGTATCTATCTTTAGTCAACCCAAGTAGAAATATCTATTTAGATTTCTGGTGTATTATACATCTTGAAACTCAACTACCCAAGATCGGGAAAGCAATGAATTAACATTGGAATATGTGTACTTTGATGTTTAATATTATTTTTGGTATTCATTAAATTTGCATGCATGAGAAACTAAGCATAATTAACGGGGACGCATGACATTCATGAGCTTTCCCAATTATAAAACCTCACCGATCGACGATCTCAAGAAAGTAAAAAAAAAAAATCAAAAAAACAAAAACAAAAAATGGTGTTTCCTTCAAAGATCATCACATGCCTCCTCGTCCTAACAGTCTACATGGCAGCCTCATCAGAGTCAACCATAACGTGTGGGACAGTGACAAGCACACTGGCACGGTGTGTAGGCTACTTGACCAACAGTGGTCCATTGCCATCAGACTGCTGCGTGGGAGTCAAATCATTGAACCAAATGGCTCAGACCACACCGGACCGCCGACAAGTCTGTGAGTGCCTTAAATCTGCGGCTAAGGATATCACTGGCCTCAACACCGACCTCGTGGCCACGCTCCCTACAACTTGTGGTGTTTCAGTTCCCTACCCCATTCGTTTTAGCACCAACTGTGACAAGTACGTCTCCATAACTTGTTCGTTTGCTTGTTTCATATTAGTTTTTTCGAATGTGGAAATAACTTTCAAGCTTTATTATCTTAGCAAATATCTTGAAAGTTCATTATACACTTGGCTCCAAAAATACATAAAGTTAATGAATATATAGGACCTTATTAAACTACAACATAAATACATATCTCGAAACTATCTTGTATATAGCAAACTAAAGATTACGAAGATAAGAAAAAAAAAAAGATTACGAACAAAACTACAAACAAGTCATTTCATTTTTGTTGTAAATGTCAATATTTGTTTCGGTGTGATTTCCTTACAAAAATATATTCATATACAATCATTTATAGAGAAATCTGTTGTTCTCGTTGAAAAAATCAAAGACAATACAATTCTTTACATTTATGACACAATTAGCTAATTAGATCATCTCTAACAATAGTTAAAATGTCATGTACTATGGTAGCAATTCACACTCGTAAAAAAAAAAAAAAAAAGAAAGCTGGTGATGGTGCACAAAAAAAAAAAAGAAAAGAGAAAGCTGATGATTTTTTCTATTTATTTTTATAATAAAAGTAACGCACTGATAATCCTTCCATTTTTGGCTGATTGAATGAATATATAAATCCATTTGGAGTTTCTGTCCTAGTGCATGGTCTCCAGTGTCATGACACATTTATTGTTTTGGTATTTCGAATGTTGCAGTATATCGGCTGCAGTGTGAAGGAGGCAAGAGATGTACGACCAATCAAAGTTGCAAGCTTTTTAACTTAAATAATAAGTACTATGCTGCTACCTTCCCATGTTATGACTTCATTTTCTTATTATGTAATCATCCATTTCATATATGGTAATAAAGACAAAGAAACTCCTTCTCGTTCTGTTTTTCCCGGCACTTTGATGATGTATGTACGCCTACCTTAGTACCATGAGGGATACTGGAC
Organism: Brassica carinata; assembly: GCA_016771965.1. Classification (NCBI taxonomy): domain Eukaryota; kingdom Viridiplantae; phylum Streptophyta; class Magnoliopsida; order Brassicales; family Brassicaceae; genus Brassica; species Brassica carinata. The sequence goes on from CM028700.1 coordinate 14,647,566, forward strand.
TGGATACAGCATACTGTTTTACATTTAATATGATCAAATACAATGCAGGATATTTTAATTTTTCTTTTTACTCAACACGGCATATAAAATCCTAAATTAGCATAACCCACCCATGCAGACATTATCGATAATTGCTTGCACGTGTTCTATCCAAAGATGGCATACACCGTTCAATCAAATAAAACCTAATACATAATTTAAAAGAGGCTGCCCTTTTGTGAGGATTGAACTCATTATGTACAAGATAGAAGCTCTCAAACTATTATACCAAATAAACTATTCTACGTTTGATATCCTTAGTTCTTTTTTAAACTTGGCAATTAAGACTAGCCAGGGGTAGACACACAAAACGGATATCCATAGTTTTGAAAGAATTCGTGATTTGTCTACTCCGTCCAGATGATCAATTTTTGGTTTGTATCTACTCCGCAACCATCTCAATAACCACTATCCCGATATTCGAAAAAAAAATATTTTTCACACCGGATGTCAATACAACTGAAGGGACGACAGACACATGTAGAAACGGTGAGTTGGGTTACAATTTTAGGCTTTTCTGATATAAGGAAATAAATATGGACATTATGGCTTGAGCTCGATCGTGCCGTGACGTTAAGTAAACAATAAATTCACTTCTCAAACACGTAATATGTGACCGGTTTATATGGGTGGTGGATTCATGATGCAACGTTTCTCAGCCCATTAAATAATCAAAATTGCTTAATAATTTTGTTTCCAACTAAATTTGCAATTTTCTTCAATTTTTGTTGAATCGAAATTAAAAAAAAAAACAAGTATTTGATTATTAGCTAATGCAAAAATTCATATCAAATAATCCGTTTTTTATTTTCTGTATGAAAGAAATGTTGAAAAAGAAAAAAAAACGAGAAATATGGGCCTGAATAAAAGTTATATGAAACAAACAACAAATGGGCTTTCAGAAACTACGGGTCAAGTAGTTTATCCGAAGGCTGCCGTACACTCGTCAAACTCAACTTGTCTCGGCGATTTGATCCAGTTTTCAGACTCACGACCATCTCGAACCGCCACCGTTCGTCTCCGCGTCGATCTGTAACCAGATAAAAAAACCTGTCGATAACGACCATCAGATCCTTTTTTTTTGCGTGAAATCTAATCTTGGCGATTCGTAAATCGCCCTGACTGTGTGATCTTCGAATCTGGTATGCGTTTTGTAAGTCTACTCATAATACCCTGAAGAATGCGCGGAGTTTCAAATCTAGAATCGAATCAAGCGATCGAGTCATAAAAATTAAGGTTTTTGACATTCGATCCTGCTGCGATGGATAGAAGTCTGGTTCTTCTTCTATTGATTCTCTTCTTCGTCTCCAATGCTTCATCTCGGGGTTTAGCAGATGAACAACAACCACCCAAAGATTCTTCCAATTCAAACTCTACACAAGTAAAAGTCGTCTCCTTTTTTTTCTTTTTCTCTCCTGTAATTGCTTTCTTTCGTTTGATCTACTAGTGTTGAGGGTTATTGAAACAATGTGTATATGTTTCTGCTTCAGAGTCCTCCGTTACCTAATGTTGCACCACCCGTTGGAGATGGAAAAGCCAATGGAACCTCGTCACTGCCAACTAGTAACTCGACGAGTCCTGATCCTAAGGAGCCTGATTCCACGAGTCCACCGCCGCCGCCGCCACCACCGCCGACGCAACTGCAAGCTGAAGGAGAGAAGAATGTCACGGTAGTGTCTAATACAACGGAGACGGGGATAAGCCCGCCTCCAGCGAACCAAACAGATAGCGTGGTTAATGGAAAGTTACCGGATAAAATGGCCGCGCCGCCGCCTCCGAAGAGTGTGGAGAGTGGGGGAATTGGGAAGGTGGCGGAGACAGGAAACCCGCCTCCGCCTAAAGATCCTGAGAAGGTGGATGAAGCTAAGGGGAGCTCAGAGTCTGCCATTGCTGAGACATGTGCAGGGAAGTCTAAGATATGTAGAACTGAGAATTCATTGGTGGCCTGCACTTTGGGCATTGAGAAAGGTACATTTTGTGTAGTAGTGCTATTTCCTTTGATTTCTACAGAACCTGTATTCAAATTTTGAGTATAGCATTCAAAGGTTTCAACTTTCTGTGGCTGTCAGTATAGTTAGTTTTAGCATTCAAAGCTCTGTTATTGGAAGCAGAGTACTTGCTCTTAAGCTATTGGTTTCAACTTCCATTCGAAATGATATCTTTGGCATGTGCAGTGTGCTTCCCTGTTAATGATTCCAATTTAGATAGGCCGTGCTAGCTTCTTGATTAAATGCCAAATATATCAGGGTTTGCTTGCAGCGTGGAGAGATTTTCATGAAAAATGGTTGGACAAGCTGTAAATGGATAGTTGTTTTCTATGGTGTTAATTGTGAGACTCATCTTGTTGAGGACTAGAAACTAGAAGATGCTTTACTTTATTATGAAGCGTCATTGCTAACTCAAAGTCCCAAATTAGTAGATGTTTGAGATTAGTGTGTTGCGTTTCTTTGTAAATGAGTGTGATCTCAGCGACACGAAGCTTAAATTTAAAAATAAGAACTTTAAGGTCCGTCTTCATCTGTTCTGTTTTCTCCATTAGGTTTTTGCTTGAGTTGATTGTTTTTTTTTCATTCGTAAGTCGTGTTTTATTCTTGCAGATTCTTCGAAATGGTTGATTCTAGTTCAAAATGAAGGTGAGGAATCTTTAAAAGCAAAAATTGTTCTTCCAGCTAACTCTTCACCAGAGCTGACACTGACAAAACATCAGAGTCAAAGAGTAAGTGTTTTATATGCTTATTCCATTTATAAAAACCGTTACCTTGGACTTGTGTTTCTCTGGAAGTCTAAACTACTTTGTGATCTTTGATGATACAATGCAAATGTTACTCTAGTAATCAACCTTCTTTCACTTATTTGACTGAAACTCTTGTCTCTCTATGCACAGGTGAACATATCCATTAGTGTAGACACAAACAAAATCGTACTAGACGCAGGCAAAGGAGAGTGTGTGCTTCACATGTACCCACCAGAAGCAAAACCTTATCCATCCACCTTCCCTCATATGAAAAGCTAGTGACGCCCATCAATGGCGCCTACTTCTTAATAGTATCCGTCGTTATCTTTGGGGGAGCTTGGGGATTTTGTCTCTGCCGGAAGAATCGCCGTGCAGACAACGGAGTGCCTTACCGTGAGCTAGAAATGAGCGGAGGGCCAGGCTTAGACAGTGTCCACGACGTGGAGACAGCGGACTGGGATGAGGGCTGGGATGATGATTGGGATGAGAATAACGCTGTGAAATCCCCTGGTGGTGCAGCAAACAGTGCCAGGATCTCTGCCAACGGATTAACAGCGAGAGCTTCAAACCGAGACGGCTGGGATAATGACTGGGACGACTAGTAAATTTTTGTGTGTGGATGGAGAAACTACTACTTAAAAGAGTCATAACCTCTTGGATACAGATTCCTGCAAAGAAGACAAGGACAGAGATACAGAAAGGTTTTTAATGTATACGCAAAGCTTTTAAATTTTTTCTTTTGTACCAGAACCTGTTGTGTTTTGTTTCCGACTCTTTAGTCTCTCCTATTTTGTGTAACTTATATACCAAGGGCATTCAGTTTTGTAGTTTCCCTTCTATTTGTTATTGTCTGTCACATCTAAATCGATTTATCTCTATAATCTTTGATGCTTTTGCCATTTTTCCTGAATATATTGGAGCTTTGAGTGTCACAAATCATCGAGAATCTGGGAATTACTCCAACTTCGTGTAATCCTTTTCATATTCAAAAACAAGACGAGCCACATCAGCCCCAAATGAGGTCAAGGATTAAAAAGCCCCATGGTTACGTAACCTAAACAAATTGAGTTCTCAAACAAAAACAGGACCCAGTCTTTCGCTTTACAATGAGTCAATGAGAGGGCCAGCTCAGAGACGAGGGGTCATCGTCACTCGTCACCGCAGAGGAAAAACACGCGTTTTAAAATTCTCTTTGTTTTCGTACACATATGAACGAACTGTCATCCTTATACCAAATCAACATTATCCTTGCACGGTTGGGTATGTAATAATAACAGCTGTTACCCTTAAGAGTACTATCGTCACCTCAATCTTCTTATCAAGCCGGCTTCAATTCAACTAGCCCTTTTGAAATCTACACGAAAGATATCATTACAATTAATTTAATTTAAACAACGTTTTTACGCGTTGCGGAAAGCAACAAAGCTGTCTGTTTTTGTCGTGTCTTAAGGACTATACTTACCTCCACTATTTTTCTCTCCTGTTTAATTAATTCTATGTTGGTTGCCAACTTCTCTCTCCTCCACTTTCTCTCTCCTCAAAAATATCTCTGTCTTCTCCAAATCTCTCAGTTTTAATCTGTTAGGGTTCTTCACCGATTCTCAAGGTATGTTTAAACTTCACTCTCTCCTACTACTGAAGCCAGCTTCAGTTCCACATTTTGTCAATCTGTAACCTTTCCAATTTTAAATCTGTGAAGTTTATGTTTGCTTTCCTCTTTGGTAGATCAAGAAGACCGTTACTTTACTGCTCTGATCGATGAAGATCAAAAAGGGACGATCCCTTCCCTTCCTCCTCCTGCTCTTCTCCTTATCCTCTTTAACCTCAGCTGCTGATTACACTCCCACGGACAAGATCCTCTTGAACTGTGGTGGCTCCTCTGATCTAACCGACACAGATAACCGGACATGGATCCCCGACGTCAAATCCAAGTTCTTGTCTTCATCCGGAGACTCCAAAACCTCTCCCGCCGCCACACAAGATCCTTCCGTCCCCAAGTCCCTTACATGACTGCCAGAATCTTCCGATCTCCCTTCACTTACTCATTTCCCGTCGCGTCAGGTCGTAAGTTCGTGCGTCTCTACTTCCACCCCAACTCATACGACGGACTCAACGCCACCAACTCCCTCTTCTCCGTCACCTCCGGTCCCTACACTCTCCTCAAGAACTTCAGCGCTGCTCAGACAGCTCAGGCGCTGACTTACTCTTCCATCGTTAAGGAGTTCGTTGTGAACGTGGAAGGTGGAGCTTTGAACATGACGTTCACACCTGAATCGACACCCAAGGCTTATGCGTTTGTGAACGGGATCGAGGTGACTTCGATGCCTGATCTTTACAGCAGCACGGATGGGACTCTGACGTTGGTAGGGTCTTCTAGTGCAGTCACTATAGATAACAGCACGGCGCTTGAGAATGTTTACAGGCTCAATGTAGGAGGGAAAGATATCTCGCCTTCTGAAGATACAGGTCTTTACAGGTCTTGGTATGACGACTCGCCTTACATTTTCGCTGCGGGGCTTGGAACCGTTGAGACTGCTGATCCCAACATGACCATTAAGTATCCCACAGGCACACCTACGTACACTGCTCCTGTTGATGTCTACTCCACTGCTAGATCGATGACTCCAACAGCTCAGATCAACCTCAACTCCAACCTGACTTGGGTTTTCAGCATTGACTCTGGCTTCATTTACCTTGTTAGGCTTCATTTCTGCGAGGTTCTTCCCAACATCAATAAGATTAATCAACGTGTGTTTACAATCTACCTCAACAACCAAACAGCTGAGGCTGAAGCTGATGTTGCTGGCTGGACGGGTGGAAATGGGATTCCTTTGCATAAAGATTACGTTGTGAATCCTCCTGATGGTAAGGGACAGCAAGATCTGTGGCTTGCTCTTCATCCAAACCCGAGGGAAAGCCGGAGTATTACGATGCTATTCTTAATGGGGTTGAGATTTTCAAAATGAATGGTTCTGATGGTAATCTTGCTGGTCCTAATCCTATACCTGGTCCACAAGTGACTGCAGATCCATCCAGAGTCCTACGCCCTCGTACTGGTCAGTCCAAGAACCGTACAGCTCTTGTTGCAGGTGTGGTCAGTGGTGCAGTTGTTTTAGGTCTTATCCTTGGTTTATGTGCAATGCTTGTTTACCGTAGACGTAAGGCTGGTGAATACCAGCCTGCAAGTGATGCAACATCAGGGTGGCTTCCACTTTCTCTGTATGGGAACTCACATTCTGGTGGCTCGGGGAAGACAAACACTACAGGAAGTTATACCTCGTCCCTTCCTTCAAACCTGTGTCGTCACTTCTCTTTTGCTGAGATCAAAGCAGCTACCAAAAACTTTGATGAGTCTCGAGTGCTCGGTGTTGGAGGTTTTGGCAAGGTCTACAGAGGAGAGATTGATGGGGGAACTACAAAGGTAGCTATCAAGAGAGGGAACCCGATGTCTGAGCAAGGTGTACATGAGTTTCAGACAGAGATTGAGATGCTCTCGAAGCTTAGACACCGTCACCTTGTGTCATTGATTGGGTACTGTGAAGAGAACTGCGAGATGATACTTGTGTATGACTACATGGCTCATGGGACAATGAGAGAGCATCTCTACAAGACTCAGAACTCTCCTCTTCCTTGGAAACAACGTCTTGAGATATGCATTGGGGCAGCTCGAGGGCTGCATTATCTACACACTGGTGCAAAACACACGATCATCCACAGAGATGTCAAGACTACAAACATCCTGCTCGATGAGAAGTGGGTGGCTAAGGTCTCTGACTTCGGTCTGTCAAAGACTGGTCCTACACTTGACCACACACACGTAAGCACGGTCGTGAAAGGAAGTTTCGGTTATCTCGACCCAGAGTACTTCAGACGGCAACAGCTGACTGACAAATCAGATGTCTACTCCTTTGGTGTTGTTCTCTTCGAAGCGTTATGCGCACGGCCTGCCTTGAACCCGACGCTAGCGAAAGAACAAGTGAGCTTAGCTGAGTGGGCACCATACTGCTACAAGAAAGGCATGCTTGACCAGATCGTTGATCCGTATCTCAAGGGCAAGATCACACCGGAATGCTTCAAGAAGTTTGCTGAAACCGCGATGAAGTGTGTACTAGACCAGGGCATTGAGAGACCGTCGATGGGAGATGTTCTCTGGAACTTAGAGTTCGCGTTGCAGCTTCAGGAAAGTGCAGAGGAGAGTGGGAAGGGGATATGCAGTGAGATGGACATGGATGAGATTAAGTACGATGATGATAGCTGTAAAGGGAAGAAGAACGACAAGGGTTCTGATGTGTATGAAGGGAACGTGAGTGACTCGAGGAGCAGTGTAATAGACATGAGTATTGGTGGTAGGAGTTTGGCGAGTGAAGATTCAGATGGACTCACTCCAAGTGCTGTGTTTTCTCAGATCATGAATCCTAAGGGACGTTAGAGAAGTCTTTTAAAACCCGGTACACTTCTACCTTTTCTAAACCGGCCCCATCAAAAGATGCTGGTTCGTATTATTTATTAGTATTATTCTCTTTGGTTTTATTTATATAGAATTTTGGATTTGTGTATTTGATATTACTACTACTACCACAATGAAAGTGTAAAAATTGTGTTATTTTTTTTCTTTTACAGAACATGATTCGATTCAGTTTATAGTATTTGTTTTGTTATCTATAACACTTTTATAGTGGATGCATTGTTAGAAACCAATACTATTACGAGTCAAAATAAACCAGACCCCACCTATAAACAAGTGTGTAAAGTGAATTGTGGCGCAAATTTGTTCAAAAGAGATTAGGTTTTCCTTACCATTTGAATAACACTGCTAGGTAGGCCCTAAACCAAACATTAGGTTGCTTTTGTAGACGTATTAAAGGAGATTAGGTTTTTCTTACCATAATTACATCGCTAAGTAGGCCCTAAACCAAACATTAGGTTGCTTTGTAGAGGTTTCAAAGTCAGACTAATCATGAACAAAACTAGTCTACAACCGAGTTTACACTTCAATTCCGCATTTCCGCAATTTCGCTTACTCCAGTGTCTTTTCTTGAAACAAAATGCTCAAGCTGTATATGTTATGTCAGTCAATACAAGAAACACTTCAACAACATAAAAATCTCAACAAAATTATTTTTCCAGGCAACTCTTGTTTTAGAGTTTAAACTAAAAAAAATAGAAGAAAGATAATAGAGTCAAAAGCATTGTGGAAGATGAGAGAATGATTAGATTCATCGTCAAGGTGTTAAGTAGCCAGTTAGTATGATAGACTTAAGAAATCCTCAACTCTTTTATTGTGTTCAGAAACCGAAGAACTTTAAAGCTTGACTCAGATTACACTCTCATGGCGAGTATACTCATCATCACTGATCTCATGTCGATCAGGTGCAAGGACTCATGGCGTCGCTTACTTGCTGCTGCTTCCTTCACTATTACCACACTCTTGAAGAAGATATGAGTATTCCAAGATATGATGCTGTGTGGGTACAACATCTAAAGAGTGTGATTTCAGAACCAAATGTTGCTAAAACAGAGATGACAGTCAATGTTTTGTTTTTTCAAGTAGTCCATTAGATTTACCAAGTACATACAAACTTGACCGTTCTGCTAACTTTTTGTTTTTCCTATCCAAAAACATGTTTGCTATTATTAAACACTGCTGCAACAGTCGATGTGACATTACACTGATACACAGGTTAATGCAACCAGGTACAAAGGTAACCAGAAATGATTTCAAGGATAATTAATACATACTAAAAGACTAACAATTTCCAATTTCAGAAATTTTATTTGTTTAAAGAATGTTTAACTGCAGATCAGAGTAGCCTGCTCCGGCCTTGTGCCTCTCAAACAGATCCTTGAGCGCTTCCACAAACTGGCCGTGCAACTTGGTAATCTGAGATCCAAAGGTTAAGCTAAAAGAAAAAAGCAATTCTACACACCAAGAAGAAGCTACAAAAACAATATTCAAGAAGAAGATGAACTAACCTCTTCATCAGTTGGCTGCATAGATTTTGTGACTTGTATTGGTTTACCAACCACCACACGAATAGGGTGCCGATATGGTATTGGGGATCTACGGAAACCATATGGGCATAGTTTATGTTTTTCAAGATTTTTTATATGCAAAATGTAACACAACAACAAAGTATAATACAAGACACATATACTCTTACCCAAAACTCCCCAGAAACAGATAGGAGTAAACCTGATCGCTCTTGCTAGTTTAAAATAAAGGTCACAATCCGGCTTCCACCACTTGTACGCACGGGACTGCAGAAGAAACAAAGACATACAAGTTTTGAGAGTTTCAGGTACATGAACTACACAGAGCTGTAAGCAACCCTTTACCTGACCAAAGCAGAAAACTGGAACCAGAGGTGACCCTTGTTCCATGGCAATGCGCACAAACCCTCTTCTTGATGAAAGGAAGACGTTCTGCAAACAGTTTTCAATAAATAACTAAACAGAATGTTGCAGAAGATCACAAAGTAAGAAAATAGCAAGTCTCAACTCAAGTAATTACATTTTCCAAACATGTAAGCAACACAAATCAATATACAATATCTAAAAACGCACAAGTGAATCCTACCTCAACACCATGCTGCAAGTGAAACGTTTCTTGCACACCACCAGGTACGAGGATACAACTATAGCCAGACTCTAATAGGGAAGAGAAACTCTCCCTAGAGGCAGATGCAAGCCCTAACCATGCCCACATATGCCTTAGAAACGGTGTGTAGAAGATCTAACATCAATTTTATTGCAAAAGAAAAACAATTGAGTTTCAGGGGACACACAAAGGCAAAAATAATTGAGAAGCAACCTTAAAGACTCACAGCATTGCTAGCAAGAATTTTGATGTTAGGAAGAGGCATAAACCCTGTAAGATCAACAAGTGCAACAGCTCCAATGGGCCACACCGAATGCGGTTCATAACCAAATACTGTAGTTTGAAGGTTTTAAAATGTCAACGCTTTCACAAAGTAACCATCTCAAAAAGCTTGAAACTTTGGAGTAAGATTTTGACAGACCATAGGAGCGATCAGGATTGAAAGCTTCGTAATCCTCGACATGCAGAGTAACAGGGAAGTAACTAGACGCGTGCTTACATATGTACCTGTAAAGTGTAAACAAAACAAAAGATGAGAAGTTGATGGCGAAAAACGATTGGAGATGGAAGCAGGAGAGAAGAAGAAGTACCTACCTAGCTAGCTTAAGACCGTACTTGCTACGATCATCTATAGGGATGATGATAAACAGAGAGAGCAGGCCCAAGACCCTGAAAAGAAAAAAACAGAGGATTTTCAAAAGAGTTTTTCTTTGGAAGAGACAGAGATAGAAACAGAGAGAGTATTGTATCTACAAGAGGGAGAGAGAAGGTGGAAGGAAGATGAGGGAGAAGAGAACAAGAGCGAGGTTCAAGTAAATGGCGCTAAGGCAGATGGCTATAGCGGTGACTGCGTGGAATATGTTTGATGGGATATGTTCCTCAGCTCCAAAGTCTCTGACTTTGCCCATATCACCACCAGCTCTGCCTGATTCTTCGGTTTGTTCGCTTCACAGACCAAAGACGATGGTGACTACTAGTTGATCCTCGATCTATCTCCCTCGGGAAAACAACCAATCTTTAGATAAACCCATCAATCATTAAAGAGCCCACCGAAAAAGAAAATCATATTCCACTAGACCATGTCCTGCATGTTCATATGTAATCACTGGTTCACACATATAAAAGTTGAAATTTCATTAGTTTTGCATACCACTTGTCACTTAAACAAATAATAATCATTAGTTTTGCGTACCACCTGGCATTTAAACAAAAAAAAAACAACTTGACCTTTCAACAAGTTAGATGTGTACAGATAAACATATAGAAGGGTAACCTCAAATCTTTCCAGCGATGTAGAAGACACACAAGAAGTGAGATTCACAAAAGGATTCATAGGTTCTATTATACCCAGAAACATGTTACACTAGATGAAGTTGGTTTTGTACATAAACTACACATGAATGAGCCACCAGACAAGACACAAAGTAAGACTTGCAATCATCATCATAAAAGATCAAACTAAACCTTCCATTACAACGAGTTTATCCAAGAGCTCAACTTTCTCATCTTCAAGTGCTTTAACCTCATCTTCAACTTCTTTCAACTCTCTCTCCAACGCGAAGCTGTCTTCCTCTAGCAGCAAATAGTTGCGCCTCAGTGCTCTATACTCGGATGAATCTGAACTAAACATCTCAGGTTGATGGGAAACCGCATAAGTTCGGTCCGATTTGCTCCTCGACGAAGCCTTCTCCCCGATACGTGGTGGTAACTGGGTCAAAGGTTGTTGCTTTGGGTTATGAATCTTCCTTCTCTTCGCATCAGAGACCGGTGAGATCCTCGAGTTTTGCATCTCTCTGACCAGATCGAATAATTAACAAATCTTAAGGTTTTCGATACAAGATTGAAACCCAAAAAAGTTCAAGATTTCGATCAAATATATAACACATATTCACTCAGAGAGTGATGCTTACCTGTTATCGGCGTCTAGGGTTTCACACGACGGAGATGTAAGGGAGCTCCTCCGAAGAGAGAAAGCAAAAGACTCTAACGGATTAAACCACCGGTTTAACTTCAGGTTCGATTTTGACTTTCACATCATGTTATATCGTTTGTTTGGGGTTAGGATATTTATGATTATTTTAGTTCGGTTTAGGGCCCGACTGGTTTAAACATAGCGGTTAACTTGATTCGAAGGCGAGTTTCGCGGATCACGGTGGTTCAGGTTTTGGCGTTATTAAGCGTTTTGTATGACTGGCACAACGATTGAAAATTGTTGCGTTTGCGGGATATTTGTGACTTGTTGATTATAAGATATTGTAGCGGTTTAATAATAAATTACCAATATTAACATATTATAACACTATAAAAATATTTTAAAAAAATTATTGTAATAAAATATAATATTTATCAGTATAATATGATTAATAAAAATATTATGCTTATTTATTTAATTTTTTAAATTAGTCGAAATTTATAATTTTAATAAAATTTGTTTTGAAGATTTATATTAAAACTTTTAAAAGAATATTTTATTTCGTTTTACATAAGTGTATATCTTTATATATGTATGTATATTAATTTTTAAAAAGTCTAATGAATAGTTAGTTTAAAGTTTTTATAAAACAAATTATGATAAAGTTTGTGAATTTAAATTAATATATACAATATTTTTATATTTTTATTTATAATATTTTCATTTTTAAATTTTTAATTTTAAAACTTGAAAAAAATTGAAAATAATTTTATATTTATTTATCCAGTGTAGCATACATGACATAGAAGTATTTGGAGCAGGCTTTTGGTTCGAGAGGTTCGGACGGTTTAGGCGATTTGTAGCGGTTTGCGTGATTGTTTTGGCTTATTTGTCAGCCGAAATGAATGAAGCTGCGTTCTTGGTGGTATGAAACAAGTCGAGCCCTTAATACCTCTCTTTTTTCTTTTTTTTTTGGTTCGGCTCGGTTACGTTTTCGATTTTGGATTAAAAATGCGCGGCACACACACATAGAGGATCACATTTTCATTTGAGTCTTAATAATGGGTAGTAAGAAGATTTGGGCCTAAGTCATCAGGCCTTTTCTGAATCACTACATACATATACAGTAGAAGCAGCATGCATGTATCGACTTTGAGACAAGGTTCAATGTATCAAACTTGATGAAAATCTTTTTGTCTGAGACGTACCTCTTTTTAAGATTCCCCGTACATGATTACAATTTATAATAGTCCTATACGTACATCTACATCTGTTGAAAAATAAACAATTTTACAAGATACTTGTAGCTCTTGTAACGAAGACATGCCATTATCTTTACTCATAATCTTGTCTCTCTCTATCTCAACAATGCTTCGAATTGATTTTAAACCTTGTAATAGCGTGTCTTTTCCCTTTGGGTGAATCAGGGGACAAAGCAATGAACCTCCCTCCTAAATCTTAATCACCATATTATATATTTTTCTTAAGATAATAACGTTATTAGGTAAATATTAAGATAATAAGTTATCACTTATTAGGTATTTTTGTGAGGTAGTGTTCGTTATGTTGCCAAATCATGGATGGATGCAGACAACTATCCAATTCAACGTGACATCCCCACTTGCATATGATATACAATGAGCGAAACCGTCTCACTACATGAGTCTTAGCAATTATGTAGTGGACTTTATTCATAAGTCTAACTGTTCATTCATGCATGTGTGTCAAGCTTAACATATATATCCAACTTATTGAGCTTCCATAGTGTGATCATCTCTATAAATAAGATCTAGATAGCTCAAATACCGCTTAATGTTTAAAACCAACACCTCATTTATGTCATGTGAGATGTGCCTTCAGAGTGTATAATCCGTTAATCTCTTGGGTTCATGTTATAATACTTTCAATTCATATGAAACTTTAGTGAGAACAGTTGTTTCTCCTTGTCACTCTCTTTATATATTTTTCGTTCTAGCAAATTAATTCTTCTTGAAAAAAAATTATTTTTGACTCGAAGTACTTTTTGATTTGTTCGTCGGATCATATCTAATCTTGGTTCTACTTATTGTACCAGCTAAACCTACAACTTCATCTACGCTGTTTCTACCAATATTAGTAAACTTTACTCCAAACTTGCTAAGGTCAGTGACAATCTTGAGAAAGTTATCTTTATTCTCATTTTATATATTTCAAATTCAAATATCCAAGAGGTGTATAACCTTTCAAGTATATATGCTCCATATGAGATGGATTTCAAATCTATCCTATAGCAGACCGTCCCTTCGAACCAGATTCTTAGCCCTTAGTCTCTGAAGTGAACTAAACCGCTGGATATCATCCGGTTGACCAATAATAACCCTAACCAGAAAACACATTTCAATCGAATCAACTCTTGAACAACATCTTTTAAGACGACGTTCAATGTATCAAATCTTGTGTATATCTTTTGTCTGATTATACCACTTTAAGATTTCCCGTACATTACATCGTCTCATGAATTAGATTTAATTGAATTCGAATACATACGACCCAAATGATTATTTTCCTTAGATAAACAAGTTTAATATATAAGCATAGCTCTTGTAACGGAGACAGGCTATTCTCTTAATTCATAATCATGTCTCTCACTCAACGATGCCTCCAATTGATCATGAACTCGATGACAGCCTTGTAACACTCAATCACATGTTTTAAATCATATAATAAAACGAGTTTGTTTGATTGAATCATGGGACAAAACATTGAACCGCCCTCCTAAATACTAATCAATATTAGATAAAGACTTCTCTTAATAAAATAACTTTGTTAGGGTTACAACTTACATCTGTCTCTTCACGACCTTCTTGGGAAGTTGTCCACAATAAAAAGAAAAGAAATGTGGATAATTAGTATTAGAATAAGTGCAATTGCATGAAACAAAAAGAGTTGAAATCTGAAATGGTCTGCCACAAATGTTTCCATGTCTCCTTCTTCTGACAAACCCACTCTTTCCGGCTAATCAAATGGGAATCACATAGGTAACATCTAGTCATGTCTTCATCTAGCTCTCGTCCTTTGAAGTTAGTTTCACGTTAAAAAACAGAGCATTCAAAGCTTCCTTCACCTCCATGTGCATCGTGGCTTAATTAAACATTCACTGTAAACTAATTAAATATCTCCATGTTTCCCTCACATGCCTTCACTCATATATATACCCATCTTCTCCTTTCTTTTCTTCAGCAGAATCAAGAAACATGGCATTTCCTGGAACCCATCTCCATATGCCCATTAGATCTATAAGTCTACCATCAAGAATACACCATCCTTCTGCTAAGTTTCAAGCTGCTCTCTCTCAGCTTCAGACTTACCAAAACTCATCCTCTGATTCTCAATCTCTTCAAGTATCATTATTCAATCTATCTGAGCTTTACCATTCTCTACACCAGCTTAACCACTCTCTTCCCACCGCTCAAGCCGAACATTCTCTAGACGTGTCAGCCACGTTACTAGATTCTTGTGAAGCAGCGAGAAACCTAATCTTCACCCTCAGAGAGCATCTCCTCAACCTTCAGTCTGCACTTAGGAGAAAAGGAAAATCCATGGACGTTCAGATCAAAGAGTACTTTGTCTTCAGGAAAAAGATCAAGAAAGAGACTAGCAAGCTTACACTTGGCCTCAAGAAGCTGGATGGCTCTGAGACCACCGCGTTGGCTGCGTCCCTCTTGCGATCCCTTTTCATGTTTCTGTCCACAGCAACGTCGATGAAGACAAATACATGTACTCTCAAATTCGTCTCTAAGCTTATTGGTGGTGGCCGTTCATCGTCGTCAATAACGAGCGAGTTGGAGAATCTTGATTTGGTTTTGCGTTCGGATGGAGACAACTCCAAGGAAGTGAAGAAGGCTTTGGAGATATTAGAGGAGAGAACAGAGGGACTTGAAGCTGCACTTGATTCTCTTTTCAAGTCTCTTGTCCAATATAGAGTTTATTTGCTCAATATTCTCACAACACAATCTTAGTTTGTTTAGTACTAATTAGCTAATTAGTCTCTAATTGTACACAAAACATATGTAGAAGAAATACATACAAATTCTCATAGTGAAGATTTATCGCATATAACAACTGTATGTAACCCGCTGATTTAATCTACATAAATTAAAGTCTTCGTAATACCCACGAAACTCATCTCTAAGAGCACCCGTAATGTTGGATCTCTATTGGAGTCTTTAGAATTTTTTTTTTGATTTTTTAATTATTATTATTTTTTTCGAGATTTAAAAAAAAAAATATCAATCAATCGCGGGTCGCCACGTCTTATAGAGACCCACAAATAGTGTAAGGATTCGCTAAGAATGAATCCTTATTTAGGGATTTTAGGAATTGAATCCTTAACTTTTGATGGGGTCTATTGATTATTTAATTATTTTTTCTTTAAAGATTCCCCTTTAAAGATTCTATTGCGGGTGGTCTAAGAGTAAGAGGGCAAAGTCGGGGAAGGTACAAGGATGAGTTTGTTCCTTTGTTTAAAGTTTTGTCCGTACTTCTCTTGCGTGTATCATGCAAATAGTTGATGTGGCCGTCCAGCATTGGTGGATGTCCCTTCCCTCGTGCACATTGGTTGTTTAAGATTGAATCTTAACACCACTAGTAATGATAAAGTCATCATTGTTATCATCAAGATCTTTAATTTCGGATGATCTAGTGGTTGCAGTTAATCGATGATTTTTTAATGAATAATAAGAGGGCGAGAGGAGTGGATCTTTGATTCCTCTTGTCCCCACACACCGGTACATGCAACAGCTCAAATTTGCTAAGATGTCGCCCCCATTCCAATTTTATATAGCAATCAAGTAATCATAAGATAAAAAATAATGAGAAATTATTGGTTTCACCTCTAGATTCACCAACCAATAGTGTTTGAATATTTGATATTTGATATCTTTTAAAAAAGGAAACAAAATTGAATTTCCAAATAAGATTATATTCTTAAAATAAAATAATAAAAATACATAAAAATAGTTACCAAAAATAAATAAATAAATATTGCTAAACCGTTAGCAAAATACTAAATCCTATACCCTAAATCCTAAACTCCAAACCCTAAATTATAAACCTTAAATCTTGGATAAACCGTAAACCATTGAAATTTTTTAAATCCTAAATCATACATTAAAAACTAAATCTTAATAACACTAAACCCTAAATCCTAATCACTAAACCCTAAACCCTTGGATAAACCATGAACTCTTGGATAAATCATAAACTCTAAATAAAAAATATTTAAAATTAAACCTTAGAGTTTATGATTTATCCAAGGGTTCAGAGTTTACACAAGGGTTTAGGGTTTAGTGATTAGGATTTAGGGTTTAGTGTTATTAAAATTTTGTTTTTAATGTATGATTTAGGGTAAGATTTTCCAACGGCTTAGAGTTTATCTAAAGTTTAAGGTTTAACGTTTAGGGTTTAGGGTTTAGGATTTAGGGTTTAGGGTTTAGTATATTGCTGAAGACTTATAATATTAATTAATTTATTTTTTGTAACTATTTTTATGTATTTTTATTATTTTATTTTAAAAATATAATCTAATTTGGATATTCAATTTTATTTCTTTTTTTAAAAGATATCAAATATCAAATATTCAAACACTATTGGATGGTGTATTCTAGAGGTTCACCCTAGGGTGAACCCAATAATTTCTCATAAATAATAATCCACATTTATAAATAACTAAAATAAACTCGTTTATTTTTGTATATCCTGGTTTCCATTATTGTTTTCTCTACATGGATGCATGTACAAATGTTATAAAGGATAACTAATAATATATCTAGACAGCGAACACAATTTTCAATACAGGAGCATTAAACCCAAATTTCATTTATTTTTATGCCATTAAAATTTTGTTTTTAATGTATGATTTAGGTAAGATTTTCCAACGGCTTAGAGTTTATCTAAAGTTTAAGGTTTAACGTTAGGGTTTAGGGTTTAGTATATTGCTGAAGACTTATAATATTAATTAATTTATTTTTGTAACTATTTTATGTATTTTATTATTTTATTTTAAAAATATAATCTAATTTGATATTCAATTTTATTTCTTTTTTTAAAAGATATCAAATATCAAATATTCAAACACTATTGGATGGTGATGGTGAACCTAGAGGTTCACCCTAGGGGGTGAACCCAATAATTTCTCATAAATAATAATCCACATTTATAAATAACTAAAATAAACTCGTTTATTTTTGTATATCCTGGTTTCCATTATTGTTTTCTCTACATGGATGCATGTACAAATGTTATAAAGGATAACTAATAATATATCTAGACAGCGAACACAATTTTCAATACAGGAGCATTAAACCCAAATTTCATTTATTTTTATGCCATTAAAATTTTTGTATACATATTAAAATGTATTATAAATGTTTTATTTTATTTTAAAAATATAATCTAATTTGGATATTCAATTTTATTTCTTTTTTTAAAAGATATCAAATATCAAATATTCAAACACTATTGGATGGTGATGGTGAACCTAGAGGTTCACCCTAGGGGGTGAACCCAATAATTTCTCATAAATAATAATCCACATTTATAAATAACTAAAATAAACTCGTTTATTTTTGTACATCCTGCTTTCCATTATTGTTTTCTCTAAAAGGATGCATCAACAAATGTTATAAACGATAACTAATAATATCTAGACAGCTAACAAAATTTTCAATACAGGGAGCATTAAACCCAAATTTCATTTATTTTTTATGCCATTAAAATTTTTGTATACATATTAAAATGTATTATAAATGTTTTATTTTATTTCAATAAATATAGTCACAGTTCGTGATAATATAACTTGTGTATATTCTAACACCTTTCTAACAGAAAATTGATATGGCGAGTATGCTAGAACACTCATATCAATATATTTTATCTCATGAGTGTCTTTCACTCATAATAATACTACAAAAATAAAAACAAGAAAGAAAATGTAGAAAAAGGAAAAAAAATTCTATGTGAAAACTCTTTAACTACATATATAAATTTAACAAAAACTTTATATAGTAATATTAAGAGACTCATTTTGAAAAACATTCCAGTAGTGATGCTCTTATGATTTAATTTATTTGTTTCATTTTAACTTTTTTCTTTTTTTTTTGATCAAAAACTTTTATAAATCACGATTCGAAGTAAGAAAGTATGGGTGGATGAACAAAAGCATGAGGCTTCTTCATACCTCTTTTACATAATATCTTGATATTATATTCTTTGGATATTTTATTTAAATGAGGGAAGGAAGGAAGAGACAGAGGGGAGAAAGTTATGGAGAGGCGGCAAATAGAGGTGAGGTGATGGGGGCAATGGCTCGCCAATAATGGAAATTGGGTGGCACAATTATTACACAAAATGACAAAAACCCAAACAAGAAAAATAATACTGGTAGTGAAAAACATGTATAATGCTAATAGTTGCTATTTTTATGTAACGGAGGGTCCATCCAAGAGTAACGTGACTTCACATGGCTGATGGCCCAAACTTTTCAATGTCTATAGTCACAGTATACCTAAAACTTCACATAATTCCTTAATACCAACTTCTTCTATATGTTTAACAAGTAACAACAACAAAAACTTCTCTATATACATTTTTTGTTGGATTGGTTATTGCATGTTAACGTGTAAACAAAATATATATTAATTGGAGCGTAGGGAGTTAAGTTTTATATACACGTAGAACCAACAACTTAAGTTGGTGTTTTCATACATGCATGGGATCAAACAAATATCTCAAATGAAATATCTCCTTGTAAACCTTTTAAGTTGCATATCCCAGAAAAATCAGAAAAAGAAAAAGTTAAAATATCCAAATCACGTGAAGATATTATTATGAGAAGCCTAACTATAGTTAGGATAGATAGTTGAGATGTCTAAGCTAATAAGAGAGGTATGAGGAGATTCAGTTGCAGCCTGTACTTTTGATAGTGACAAGTCACATTCATGAATTCAAACTAGTTAAGACAAGGCGGTGTGAGTTGTGATTGTGATTGATTATCATTATCGTTTCCTCTGGAAGTTTTGAACAAGACACTCGTGCACACGGGCCCATGTATAGTATTATCCAACCACCACCTTTTCTCAAGATCATTTTTCAGTCTAATGATTTGGTGTACTGCTTAGATTGTGCTATATTTCCTTTGCTGATAATACAAATATGAAAGATTATATGCTCACTAATTAAGTAATTACAATTCATATGTCCATGCATGACGGTGTTTATCAACACCCAAAGTTGAAGGAGATTCTTGACAAAATATCTTAGTTTTGATTCCTCTCGCCTAACCAAAGATCTAATGATAACAAAGACATGAGATTAGGTACATATCAAAATTAATTGAGAGAGGCATAAAAAGAACACTAAGTGAGCTTTGTGGAACAAATGAGCATTGTCCCCTTCACGTGGCTCTACTTTGGCAAGTCTAAAACCTATTTCATTTGACCTATCTCTCCCTCTATATATATTCAACTTCAGCTTCTTTCTATCTTAAAACTCTCTCTGTATCAATGGCTGCCACCTATCACGTTCGATCTTGTAGCTTACCAGCTCGGCTACACTCAAATGGTCTAAACCATATTCAGCAACTCCTTAGCAAACTTCCTACAGATAGCAACAATAGCCTCTCACTTCTCTCACAGCTCTATGAATCCATCTCTCATCTCTTCAACGACTCACCAGCTTCATCACTACTCCCTCATTACTCTTTCTTCACCCATCTTCTTGATCTCTCCCTTGTACATCTTGACTTGTGCTCCAAGCTAAGAGACATAACTTGCCGCATCAAGGATTGTCTCCGAGACCTCCGTTCTGCTTTCAGACGGAGGAGACACGGTGGGGATTTCACTATCCGATGCCACGTTCAAGCCTTTGTACGCTCTCGACGTTTGATTCACAAGGATCTCTCTAAGCTCCTCTTATTGCTTAAACAAACAGAACATTCTTCCATCGTGTCAACTCATCCTTTGATCACACTGCTCCGAGAAGTCTGTTCTCAAACATGCCTTTCCTTTAGGACAGTCATGTTGTCGTTATCCGCATCAGTACCAAAACCAAAACCTTCCAGATGGTCTCTAGTTTCCAAACTGGTGATCAAGAACGTTACTAGTACAAGTGCTCAAGTTCAGACCGGAGACAGAAACGAGTTCCAGATGATGGACGAAGAGCTGCAAAGATTATGTTCAGCGAAAGAGATAAAGAAGGAAGGAATCAAGTCTTTGATCACCAACTTGGATAACGTAGATATTGCAGTTGAAGAACTGGAGGAGTCGCTTGAAAGCTTGTACAGGCGTATGATCCAAGCAAGAGTCCCTCTTTTGAACTTACTCTCTTTGCATATATAATCCAATTAGAACTTCTTATTAGATTGTGTACGATACAACTTCACTCATATTTTAGATGAAACATGTTACCTTCATAGATTAATGAGGTAAGTTGTATAATTAATTTTTTTTAAAAAAAAAGAACTTAGCAAAACGACACTTCAACTTGTCTAAGCAACTTATCTATAACACACATGTTCTATTTTAAACGAAGCAGCAGCCATAATGAGAACTATTTTTACAAGTGAAAGGAACAATTTATTTTCTTACAAATAAGTTGGAAGCACTCTGGTCCAGTAATTTGATCAATGATTGATTAATAGTTTTACACCAAAAAATGATAAAGTTTAAATCACAAAAATTGTAATTGATTTTCGGTGCAATGCAAATATAATCGCCAATTTTTAGTTTTGATAAAATGATTTAGTGTGTGTGCAATCGTTAGTAAAATATTTTTTAATAATTTGTAATAGAATAATAATCAGGGTTGAAAAACAAAGTATAACCATTAAGTCATAATTTCAAAATGCTTCCTTTTTATATTGTTTTACATAATTATTAACTAAATGTAAAAGGACCAAAGACTTTTCTGTCTTGAAAAGTAAAATAAACAAAAATCAAGGAGAAACTAGAAAGAGAAGAGAGCATGCGAGCACGTTCGTTCGTTAAGATCAACAACTAAAAATGGAGAGCACATCATCTCCTTCCCTCTAAGCCACCGTCTTTACTTTTATATTACATTTCACGTTTACTTCTCCACGTTTGTCTCTTATAAACCAAACCAAACCAAACCAGAGACAAAAGGCGTCTCCAATATGGCCAACTCCAAAAGATTGTTTGGCGTTGTGCGGAGGCAACTTCTACGGCGATCTCCCAGCACCATTCGCTCATCAATACCAGACACCACTAGAGAACACATTGCCGCCATTAAAATCCAATCTTTCTTCAGAGGTCACCTGGTACAAACAAACACATTATTTTTCTTGTAATTTCAGAACCTTGTTTTTTTCAAAGTTGACCATTGTAAGTATTGTAGGGAAGGAGAGCGTTTAGAGCGCTCAAGAGTCTGGTGAAGCTTCAGGCGGTGGCGAGAGGTGTGCTTGTGAGGAGACAAGCTCGAATAGCCTTGCATTGTATGCATGCTCTTGCTCGCTTGCAGGTTAGAGTTCGTGCTCGTCAGATTCTCTCCCATTAAAATTCCATGACACAATACCTATCTTGTGATTGTGACATCCACACACCATTATAGTCCTTTCAAATTTATTCACTTCTTTGTGATCTTTTTATATGTATAGTCTAATTAACCCTAACACCATTTTCAATTTGTACTGATAAACAATATGAGTCTAGCTGAAACTCTGTCTCATACTTTTTTAGTAATAGACAATATACGTTCTAAAAAGGATATATCATAATGAACCAAAGAGAATCACAAGCAGTAAGAAGAGATTTATTAAGACTTGGGAAGGAAGATAATGAAGGGTTCGGTGGAGATACCTTGGATGAAAAGAAAGAAAGAAAGGGTAAGTAAGGCTTCCATGAAGACTCACCATTTTGTCTACTTTGATATATTTAATAATCTGGATATTATAAGCAAGATCAGTAGTTACCTAAAAAGACTATAACAAAGAACATTCTATCTTCATTCTCAACACACACGAGCAAAAAAAAAAAAAAAATTGATATATATATAGCTAGGTAGATCTACAAGAAAGAGAGAGACGAAAGAGCACTGAGATATTGGCGCGGCTCAATCAGATAACTAAGAGAATGCATATAGTGCGTGTGTAATCTGGAAGATCTGAGTGAACCAGGCCAATATCAAAGAGGACTCTTTCGTGCTAAAGATGCAGATTCAAAGGAAGACTGTCTTTTAAAACAAATAAAAAAGGAAGAAGATAGACGTGTGATGAGGAGAAGGTGAGAATGTCTGTGGGAGGGAATTATAAAGGAGAGGGAATTAAATTAGGGTATATGAGAGAAGGAAATGGAAGGTATGGAGCATTTAAACCACATCTACTACCAATACACTAAAGCTGGCTCACCCTCTTTACTCCCTCTCCTTCTATCTCCTCTCTCTCTTTTATTTCAAGTTTCAGTATATGTATACATTGTTACAAACTAAATTGGCTATGCAATGTGAACCAACACTCCTTTGTCTCCTATAGTGTCTTTCCTTCTTGAGGGTTCATAACAAAAATAAAAAAATAAAAATGTAAGTTAAAAAGATTGAGAGGAAGAAGTTAAAAAGAACATCGAAGATGCTTTGTAATAAATTTTGAGGGAATCTCTCGCAGAAAGGAGGGGACACTGTGCTGCCCTGCAAACCATTAATGTTCTTACTGCTCTTTTTTTTACCTAATTGGCCTTCACTTTCTATCTCTCTCTATCTATCATTCTGCTTTTTACAACCTCAAGACAGTTATGAACCCTAATGACCCATATCTTTCTGTCCCTCTCTCTCTCTCCATTGAGGAGATCCTATAGTTTTAATCTCACATTGTAATGCCAGAGCTTTGTAAGAAGAAAACGAATCCTATTTTTGTCTGTGGTTACGATGGTGGGGGTGGCAAAAACTATTGCACACCCGTTTTTACTTTTCTCTCTAGCTAACATTTAAACCTCTCAGGTCCACTATTGCCATAAATTTATGCAGAAGCACACTTTATCTCTCTCTTTTTTTTTTCAAGTTTCATTATATGTATCCATCGTTACAAACTAAATAGGCTATGCAATGTGAACCAATACTCCTTTGTCTCCTATGTCTTTCCTTCTTGAGGGTTCATAACAAAAACAAAAATAAAAATGCAAGTTAAAAGATTTAGAGGAAGAAGTTAAAAAGAACATGGAAGATGCTTTATAATAAATTTTGAGGGAATCTCTCGCAGAAAGGAGGGACACTGGCTGCCCTGCAAACCATTAATGTTCTTACTGCTCCTTTTTTTGTTAACTACTTGGCCTTCTCTTTCTCTCTCTATCTCTATCATTCTGCTTTTTACAACCTCTATGAACCCTAATGACCCATATCTTTCTGTCCCTCTCTCTCTCTCTATCTCTATCATTCTGCTTTTACAACCTCTATGAACCCTAATGACCCATATCTTTCTGTCTCTCTCTCTCCATTGAAGAGATCCTAGTTTCAATGTCACATTGTAATGCCAGAGCTTTGTAAGAAGAAAACGAATCCTATTTTTGTCTGTGGTTATGATGGGTGGGGGTGGCAAAAACTATTGCACACCCATATTTACTTTTCTCTCTAGCTCTACATTAAAACCTCTCAGGTCCACCACCATTGCCATAAATTTATGCAGAAACACACTTTATCTCTCTCTCTTTTATTTCAAGTTTCAGTATATGTATACATTGTTACAAACTAAATTGGCTATGCAATGTGAACCAACACTCCTTTGTCTCCTATGTCTTTCCTTCTTGAGGGTTCATAACAAAAATAAAAATGCAAGTTAAAAGATTGAGAGGAAGAAGTTAAAAAGAACATCGAAGATGCTTTGTAATAAATTTTGAGGGAATCTCTCGCAGAAAGGAGGGACACTGGCTGCCCTGCAAACCATTAATGTTCTTACTGCTCTTTTTTACCTAATTGGCCTTCACTTTCTATCTCTCTCTCTTTTTTTCAAGTTTCATTATATATTAATATTACAAAATAATTGCCGTTTTAGTTTCAATATTAATTTTGATATAATTCATATTTCAAAATTATTTAACTTGTAAAATAGCTCAACACCCACTGATTTTTTAGGTAACGGGAAGCGTATTTGCATGCATGCATGGTTCCGGTACTCTTGAATGTTAATTAATTAAATATATATATATATATATTATATTGTGGTAGGTGCAGCCGATGGAAGATGGAACAACAGAAACAGTGTGGTACGCAGGGTCTCCACCTAGGAGAACCGGGAATCCTCTTGTACATGACCTTCATTTCATTTACTCCCTTGACCTTCTCCCAGATTTCTCAAGCACCAAGGCTTGATTTTCACATCTAATTATTAGACGATACATGCATACTTTTCTCTCTAGCTAACATTTAAACCTCTCAGGTCCACTATTGCCATAAATTTATGCAGAAGCACACTTTATCTCTCTCTATATATATGTTACCAACATGTTTCATTCTGTATTTTCCATATTACTATTTTTGGGATATAATTCACCTTATGGTTTTGTTACCATTGAGTAGGTTACCAACCAAGGATTGACGCAATCGTAGCCATCCAAATTGGTTATTTGAACTCTTTGTTAATGAAAATCGCGGTCTCTAATTCTTTTGGTTGGTCTACGCGTGTTGCCTCTGTTGGTATAGCATGTTGCCTTATTTTTTTGGATATCCTGCTGTCTGTTGCAGGTGTTGGTTTTAGGAGACAGCAGGTTTGTAGTTGCTTTCTGGGTTGTAAATTGGACTGTAATGTTGAATGAATCAACGCTTAATGTCGATGTCTCAATATTAAAAGTAACACGAAACCAGAAAAAGATGGAAGAATATTATGTAAAAAGCTTAGAATACACACGTTGAGTTCAATCTTTCTCTCTACATAATTTACAGTGTTGAGTAGGTTTCTCCATATTGAAAAAAAAAACAAAGGAAAAGGTAAAAATCTGCAAGGTACACTTTATTTAAAATTTGCTCAGATTTAAGCTTCAACTTGGCACCAAAGCAAGTAGAGAACTGGGCAAGCTTCCTTTGTTCCATTACACTAGATGAGAAAGAGAATCAGAAACAATCAAGATATACAAGTGAGTTTAAGTACATCTTTTTATAGTAAACTGACAAAAATGTGCACTATGTATGTCATCTTATGCTAGTCACATAATGGCGTGGATTGCAGTACAAGTCATTTTAAAATCATGGAAACTTCAAGCATGTTAGCAACTGAAACCTAAGTGATAATGAAAAATAAAAATGTAAGGAAAATATATCATGATCAAACACTCTGTTTTAGAAAGTTTCATGCAACACAAAAGTACAACAAAAGAAAGGCTACTACATTCCATTCATCCATCAACAACAATTACAAGATTACACAAAGTGTCGTTGAACAAATAAAAAATAAATAATTACTGGAATGGGTTGCAAACGTCAGTATTGTATGGCTTTCACGTTAAAATTATACATCCTTACACCGACAAAGAGTGTGACCTTCAAAATAACTACAAAGATGGGAATCTAAAAAAAGTGGGAGTAAGCTTTAGAGTTTCTTGGGGAAAGTCATACCACCGCCTCGGATAGAAAGAGAGGATCCTTGGGCAGAAGAGCTCACTACATTGGTATCAAGAAAAATGACAACCACGGTGATATCATCGTGAAAATGCCTCCTCACGCCTCTCTATCTTCTTCAGATCAGAGTATCTCTCTCTCTCTACCCAATTGTATTTTCTTAAGATTTAACACAATATACCAAAACTTACCTGCTCTTGCTCTATAGATTATCAGCATGTTTCATTCTGTATTTTCCTTATTACTATTTTTGGGATATAAATCACCTTATGGTTTTGTTACCGTTGAGTATCTTAATATCGATGTCTCAATATTAAAAGTAACACCAAGTCAGTAAAAATGGAAGAATATTATGTAAAAAGGCTAAGAATACACACGTTGAGTTCAAGGTACACTTATTTCAAATTTGCGCAGATTTAAGCTTCAACTTGGTACCAAAGCAAGTAGAGAAGCTGGGTAAGCTTCCTTTGTTCCCTTACACAAGATGAGTAAAAGAATCAGAAACAATTAAGACGTACAAGTGAGTTTAAGTACATCTTTTATAGTAAACTGACAAAAATGTGCACTATGTATGTCATCTTATGCTAGTCACATAATGGCGTGGATTGCAGTACAAGTAATTTAAAATCATAGAAACTTCAAGCATGTTAGCAACTGAAAGCTAAGTGATAATAAAAATAAATATATAAGGAAATATATCATAATCAAACACTCTGTTCTAGAGAGTTTCACGCAACACAAAAAAGTACAACAAAAGAAAGGCTACTATCATTCCTCATCAACAACAATTACAAGATAACACAAAGTCCTCGTTGTAACAAATAAAAATAAATAATTACTGGAATGGGTTGCAAACGTCAGTATTGTATGGCTTTCACGTTAAAAATTATACATCCTTACACCGACAAAGAGTGTGACCTTCAAAATAACTACAAAAGGTGGAATCTAAAAAGTGGGAGTAGAGTTTCTTGGGGAAAGTCATACCGCCGCCTCTGATAGAAAGAGAGGGTCCTCTGGCAGAGCTCACCACATTGGTATCAATGAAGATGACCACCACAGTGATGTCATCATGGAAATGCCTCCTCACGCCCCTCTGTGAGTATCTCTCTCTCTCTACCCAATTGTATTTTCTTAAGATTTAACACAATATACCAAAACTTACCTGCTCTTGCTCTATAGATTATCAGCATGTTTCATTCTGTATTTTCCTTATTACTATTTTTGGGATATAAATCACCTTATGGTTTTGTTACCATTGAGTAGGTTACCAACCAAGGATTGACGCAATCGTAGCCATCCAAATTGGTTATTTGAACTCTTTGTTAATGAAAATCGCGGTCTCTAATTCTTTTGGTTGGTCTACGCGTGTTGCCTCTGTTGGTATAGCATGTTGCCTTATTTTTGGATATCCTGCTGTCTGTTGCAGGTGTTGGTTTTAGGAGACAGCAGGTTTGTAGTTGCTTTCTGGGTTGTAAATTGACTGTAATGTTGAATGAATCAACGCTTAATGTCGATGTCTCAATATTAAAAGTAACACCAAGTCAGTAAAATGGAAGAATATTATGTAAAAGCTTAGAATACACACGTTGAGTTCAATCTTTCTCTACATAATTTACAGTGTTGAGTAGGTTTCTCCATATTGAAAAAAAAACAAAGGAAAAGGTAAAATCTGCAAGGTACACTTTATTTAAAATTTGCTCAGATTTAAGCTTCAACTTGGTACCAAAGCAAGTAGAGAAGCTGGGTAAGCTTCCTTTGTTCCTTACACAAGATGAGTAAAAGAATCAGAAACAATTAAGACGTACAAGTGAGTTTAAGTACATCTTTTTTTATATAGTAAACTAACAAAATATGCAACCATGTATGTCATCTTACGGTAGTCACAATGGCGTGGATTGCAGTACAAGTAATTTAAAATCATAGAAACTTCAAGCATGTTAGCAACTGAAAGCTAAGTGATAATGAAAATAAAAATGTAAGGAAAATATATCATGATCAAACACTCTGTTTTAGAAAGTTTCATGCAACACAAAAGTACAACAAAAGAAAGGCTACTACATTCCATTCATCCATCAACAACAATTACAAGATAACACAAAGTCCTCGTTGTAACAAATAAAAATAAATAATTACTGGAATGGGTTGCAGACGTCAGTATTGTGTGGCTTCCACGTTAAAAATTATACAAATCCTCATACCAACAAAGAGTGTGAGCTTTTTAAATAACTAAATTATGATTTGCATATATAAATTACATTCTCAAATATACGCAAATATAGACGTAAACATTGTTTTCGAAACAATCTAGCTAAGGCTATTTACAATCTTGATTCCCTGCGTTTTCTTTTTATTTCTTGAAATTTCATCATGATGGCTCCTACATGTTTGTGCCTCAATCAGCCAACAAGGTTCGGAGGAAAGAAGCGGCGTTCTCGGCATCATCGATAAGGTCATACTTTTTTTCTTCATCATAGGTTTTTTTTTGTTCTTTCTTTTTGCTTAACATTTGGGTCATAGTTTCATTATATATTAATATTACAAAATAATTGCCGTTTTAGGATTTCAATATTAATTTTGATATAATTCATATTTCAAAATTATTTAACTTGTAAAATAGCTCAACACCCACTGATTTTTTTTAGGTAACGGGAAGCGTATTTGCATGCATGCATGGTTCCGGTACTCTTGAATGTTAATTAATTAAATATATATATATATATATTATATTGTGGTAGGTGCAGCCGATGGAAGATGGAACAACAGAAACAGTGTGGTACGCAGGGTCTCCACCTAGGAGAACCGGGAATCCTCTTGTACATGACCTTCATTTCATTTACTCCCTTGACCTTCTCCCAGATTTCTCAAGCACCAAGGCTTGATTTTCACATCTAATTATTAGACGATACATGCATACATTTCCGCACAAAAACTCCTTGCGTCCACATAAAAGTACCATAATATTGATCGCTCCGGGCGTCAAGAACACCGACATCATCATCAACTAAAAGGTTTTACACAGATATATATTCATATTTGGATATTCTTGATCACAAAGGTTCCACACTGAGGTCAGCACAAGATCGACTGCTTAATAAATCAGCACTCACTTAGCACACAATGAACGCAGAGAAAATATATAGAAAGATTAACTAGAGATCTGTACTAGGACTTGGATGTTTATTATGATATATAACTTTTTCTCCTTTTTGGCTTATTATGTCTTCTCTCGTTGTTTTTTTTTTGTCATCAACATATACAGACTCATATTGACTCTGTAAACTAGACTGGTAATTCTACATCCATGTGAACGACGAAAGGTTTTCTGACACTGCGTGCTATACTATCTGTCCTTAAATTCTCTGTCCGAGATACATGAATGATCATTTTCTTTCAAAATCTTGATTTCTTGTTTTGTATCTAAGACATTCCAATAATTTTATATAAGATTTGCGTTTTCTTTGGTTCATATGATACTACTGCTACATCTGAACTTGTTCATACCTCTGTATAAATGCTAGAGTTACAATATATGATAACTAATTCACACCTCTGTATACATGTATGAGACATCTATTGGCCTTATTGGAAGTAGTTTGGGTCCGGCCCCAGATTATGTGAGACCTATTGGCCTCTTTTTTTTTTGTAACACACCTATTGGCCTCTTAATTATTGGAAGTCAACGGTTTTTACATTCTAGACATTATCTGTGTTTGCATTTCAATCCTCTTATATCTATCTCATTACGAAAACATCCCTTTAATCCTTTATTTTCCGTACAGATGTTTTTTATCACCAACAAATGTGTACCGTCTTCACCTAACTCATGGATCAGACAAACACCCCTCCACGTCTCAAATCACATCTCTACCAAATATGTATTAACAGCCACCCAAACACTAAGTAGATAATGGTAACATTAGAATTTATGCTATATGGTAATGTATATCGAAAAATTTAAGAAATTGATCTACTTATCAACATTATTAAAGCACATTTACTTTTTAGTCATTTGCTCTGATAAAAAATCTAAAATAATGTGTGTTTACGTAAAAACAGTGGAATAAAGGATAATTTATTTAAAAGTGATTGGTGATACCGTGCGAGTTTAGTAAATGTACGATAAAATGTTATGTGATAATTGTAAGATCAATAAATAAATTTTTATTTTTCGAGTCTCTGAAAAATAAACGTACCTAACCACAGAGAAAATAACACATCAACCATCGACCAGATGATGACAGGCAGGTGATGGAACCCATAGACCAAGTGAGAGGACGCACAGCCCACTAACGAGAACGGTCCGAAGGTTACATTAATGTACTTTGGTTTTAATTTGTGTACTAAAGGTCATAATAATAAGAAATACATGATTTTGATTTTATTAAGTTTCTCTGTGATCTAGAATAGTTAAATGCGAGAGTTGATGTTCTATAATTGAATAAATATGTAAATTGCGTTGGCAATATTCCTTAACCAGCGATTTTAAGAATTCGTTGACTGATCCCCTGCACAAAGGACACAATCAGTACTTAGTTTTGTAGGTTTTAAGTGAAAAACAATTGAGTGGGTGGTTCCGAACAATGTCAACAGCTTCTTGGTTCCTCATCTGTTCCCACAGTCCGTCAGAAGCAAAAATCAGAAACCGATCTTGTGGCTGGATCACATGCTCCGTTACCGACGGCTCCCCGCTCAAGAATCGGCTCCCGGAGTCTATACTTTGTGTACAACGGTTCCCTGTTGAACTCCGCCTTCTTAAGATACACGTCTCCTATGGATCTAGATATCTGAATAAGGCCCTTGACGCGCCACACATTGTGCTTCAACACGACAATACGCGAGTCATCTGGATGCAAAGAGTGCATTTCCTGTCGAACAGACTCTATGCTCACAATTATGTTCCGCTGAGAGCTGAAGCGCAATGACCTCACCCGTCGCCTTCACGGCCCTTC
>CM028700.1:14683386-14819344 GCA_016771965.1 Brassica carinata
CAATGAAGATGACCACCACAGTGATGTCATCATGGAAATGCCTCCTCACGCCTCTCTCTATCTTCTTCAGATCAGAGTATCTCATCTCTCTCTTCTTCGCGGCCGCTTGCAGTGCCATTTTCACAAGTCTACGTGCAATCCCCTGCACAAAGGACACAATCAGTACTTAGTTTTGTAGGTTTTAAGTGAAAAACAATTGAGTGGGTGGTTCTGAACAATGTCAACAGCTTCTTGGTTCCTCATCTGTTCCCACAGTCCGTCAGAAGCAAAAATCAGAAACCGATCTTGTGGCTGGATCACATGCTCCGTTACCGACGGCTCCCCGCTCAAGAATCGGCTCCCGGAGTCTATACTTTGCGTACAGCGGTTCCCTGTTGAACTCCGCCTTCTTAAGATACACGTCACCTATGGATCTAGATATCTGAATAATGCCCTTGACGCGCCACACATTGTGCTTTAACACGACGATACGCGAGTCATCCGGATGCAAAGAGCGCATCTCCTGTCGAATAGACTCTATGCTCACGTTATGTTCTGCTGAGAGCTGAAGCGCAATGACCTCACTTGTAGCAAGACCCAACAGCTGCAATCTGTGGCTTCACAGGCCATTGCTTTGTCACAACCGCTAGAAACCCTTCTTCTGTCGCTTCGTATGCTTTTCTGATTACATCCATCTACATAGAGCCTTCCTCTGCTGCAATAAAAGTTCCGTAAGGACCAGAATCAAGTGTCTCAACTTGGCTCTGATCCTCGAGAAGATTGTTGGCTTGAACAACCGCCATTGAGAATTCGCCGAGGAGGTGGTGACCAGAGTCATTGTACCAGAGGAGTCAGAAGAAGAAGGCCAGGGACAAGCACGTTGTTAACATCCTCCCTTCATGACATCAGGGAAAACCCTCTTTCTCTTCCTCCACATCCGTCAAAAAGGGGATACAGTCTCAAGCAAAACAAGACTATTCTGAGCAAAAGGGTAAAGCTAGTTATTAACTGGGAACGCTTGAGAGAGAAAAAAGATCAAAACTTTATGAAGCTGGTGAAATGGGTACCTAAGATTGGAGCAGAAGTCAGACGCAGACTTGGAGTCAATCAACAGCAATCTTAATGATGGAACTCAAAAGTCTGAAGCTTTACAAATGCTGAAGATCTGAAAGGATCGAAGGGAAGATAGAGAGAGAGAGATGGATCCGATTCAGATGAGGTGACGAGCCTCTCTCCACTGCTTCTAACCAGACAATCCAATCCCAGTTAAGTTTACTTACGGGATCAGACTTTCTAAACTTAACCCCTTCTTGTTTCTTTTATTTTGACTTTTCTGTCCTTTTTGACTTTGCTAAACGGGTCCTCTATCTTTCTAATACTTTCTATTTATGGACTCTAACTATATCCTTCTTTGAGACGCGGTCCTTGCCAAGTACAGAACACGTAAAAAGAACTCAAATTTGAGGGTTTATTACACGAGAGAAGTTTCAAGAAGTAAAAATTATGGACAAGGAAGAAAAGAGAAGTGTGTTGTGTTATGTTGGTCGAAGAAGATTTGATAGTTTGTTTATTAGAAAAAAATAAATAAAAAAAGATAGAGAGAGAGAAGAGCTATAATAGTTTGAAAGAAGAGACACGTGATGTAGTGACATCATTTAACGTTAGCTGTCTCAATAAGGACATATACGTGTGACTATCAACCTCCATCTCCATCTCCACCTGCACTTCCTTTTCCCGTTTCCCTTCACTCTTACAGAGGCGTGTGATGGGCCTTATATCCAATAGTTACATGAGTGATAGAAGTGAAATAAGAAGCAAAAAAAAAAAAACAAGGGGAGTAGTCAATAAATTAAAACCCAACCCTACTTTCACTCTTTACCAGTAGTCAGGAAAAAGCAAGACATTAACAGGAATCACAGAAAAGATTACACATGTACACTCTCACGTTTTATGTGGTGTTTTTGTCTGAGAGAATAACCAAATTTGGTTTCACTCATCACTACAAATTCATTGCTTCTTTTTTTTTCTGTCTTGGGTACATATATAGTTTCACACTAGTTAATTGCGTTTCATACTCCGGTTTAACAAAAAGGATCAATTTAAAATAATTACTAGTTGTGTTCTCTAGATCGGATTTTTAAAAAGAAAAGGAAAAGAGAGAGGAAATATGCAACATCATTCAGAGATGCCGGCGTCGATGAAGCAGCCTCTTTGTCCTAAGCCACGTCGTGTGTGTCCTCCTCTTCCTCACTTACTCAACCCTATCTCATGTTCCCTACGCTCTTCCAACTGGTAACATTATTATATTGTCTAGATTGTTTATTTAATATCTGTTTTCAATTACTTTTGTGTCTTCTATTTCCACTTTATAAAAATGTACATATTTATTTAATTAAAAAACTAAAAATGCTTTAAAACTTTTTTTTTTTCTTTTTGCATTCTCAAGTATACGCAAATATAGACGTAAGCACTAAGTCTATTTACAATTTATTCCCTGCGTTTTCTTTATATTTCTTGAAATTTCATCACGATGGGTCCTACATGTTTGTGACTCAATCAGCCAACGAGGTTCGGAGGCAAGAAGCGGGGTTCTCAGCATAATCGACAAGGTCATTCTTGCTTTCTTCATCATAGCCTCATAGGTTTTTTTTTGTTGTAAAAATTCATCATAGTTTTCTTTTCGCCTAACATTTGGTCATAGTGTAGTTATATGTATTACAAAATGCCGTTTTAGGCTTTCAATATTAATTTTTATATAATTCATATATTTTAAAATTAATTAACATGTAAATAGCTCAACTCACTGATTTGTTTTGTAGGAATAAAATAAAACATGAAAAATGTCATAACGAAACGGTAACGGGAAGCGTATTTGCATGCATGCATGGTTTTTGTCTCTTGAGTGTTAATAATTATATTGTGGTAGGTGCAGCCGATGGAAGGTGGAACAACAGAGACAATGTGGTACGCAGGGTCTCCACCTAAAAGAACCGGGAATCCGCTTGTACATGACCTTCATTTCATTCACACCCTTGACCTTCTCCCAGATTTCTCAAGCACCAAGGCTTGATTTTCACATCTGATTATTAGACGATATATGCATACATTTCCGCACAAAAAAAAAACTCCTTGCGTCCACTTAAAACTACCATCTGGGCGTAAAGAACACCGACATCATCATCAACTAAAAGTTTTTTACACAGATATATATATATATATATATATATATATATATATATATATATGCATCTACGACTCAACAAGTTTGAAGTTTATTCTTTGTAGAAATGTATTTGGATATTCTTGATGATCACAAAGGTTCCACATTGAGGTCAGCACAAGACTGCTTAATAAATCAGCTCCCGCACACAATGAAAGCAGACAACATATATATATAGAAAGGTTAACTAGAGATCTGTATTAGGACTTGGATGTTTGTTATGATATAGAACTTTTTCTCCCTTTTTAGCTTATTATGTCTTGTTTTGTATTTATGACATCATTCCAATATTTTTTTAGCAGACTTGTGTTTTCTTTTGTTCATATGATACTACTAGTACATTTGAACTTGTTCTTACCTCTGTATAAATTCCATACTTCTAATATATATATATATATCAGTTTTGTTAAAATAGTTTGGAAATATATGGGTAACTTACTAGAATGGTAATGGGGAGGAAGCTCTCATATAAAAAGTTGGAAAGCGTATGAACATTGATATGAGTATGACAGAGAGAGTTAAGGCGTTGGAGCTTAGGGAGAAGAGAAGGGTGGAGAATGTGGTGAGACGATTTTATTTTTTTAAGTTAAAGCAATTATGAGTTTTTTTTTTGCAAAAAAAAAGCAATTATGAGTTTTAGCCTTTTAGGTTAAACAATTACTCTATCCGTTTTTTAATATAAGTCGTTTTACAGAAATTTTTATATTCCAAATTATATGACGTTTTCAGTTTTCTATGTAGAATTTATTAATAATTAATGTTATATGACCAATGATTAAGAGTTGAATGCCCCAGTAAGGGTAAACACGTTTAATAATTTGTTGGTTTCAGTGCTTAATCATTTCCAATCTACTTAATTCTATTTTTTTTAAATTGGATATAAAAATTTCTTTAACTCCAATGTAATGTTTTCCTTTATTATTTTCTCTATTTACATTTTAAAAATAACATTTCTTTATAAATAGATCAAATTAAAAAAAAAACTCTAATAATTAAAATAATCAATTTAAAAATAAAGATTACTTATCACTGCCTAACTCATGGATCATACAAACACTCCTCCACGCCTCAGTTCACATTCCACCAATATGTATAAACAGCCACCCAAACACTTAGTTAATGGTAACATCCCGATTTATATACTATATGGTAATAATGTCTATTGAAAAGTTTAAAATAATTTGATTTTTTGCCCAAAAAGTTTAAAATGATTTACTTATCTATATTATTAAAGGACTTTTCTTTTTGGTCATTGATTCTGAAAAAAAATTCTAAAATTAAGTGTGTTTAAACCGAAATAGAATGATACCATATAATTTATCGAAAAAGTGATTCGTGATACCGTGCGAGTAAAGTAAATGTAAAAAAATGTTATGTGATAATTGTAAGATCAATAAATAAATTTTTATTTTTCGAGTCTCTGAAAAATAAACGTACCTAACCACAGAGAAAATAACACATCAACCATCGACCAGATGATGACAGGCAGGTGATGGAACCCATAGACCAAGTGAGAGGACGCACAGCCCACTAACGAGAACAGTCAGAACGTTGCAATAATGTACTTGGGTTTTAATTTGTGTACTAAAGGTCATAATAAGAAATACAATGATTTTGTTAAGTTTCTCTTTAATCTAGAATAGTTAAATGCGAGAGTTGATGTTGTATAAGTGAATCAAATACGGAAATTTCGTTGGCAATATTCCTTAACCAGCGATTTAAGAATTCGTTGACTGATACCAAGCAGCAACATGCAAAACGTTGACCTTTTCCCTCACATACCCAAAAATAAATAAAACCTTGATGGAAACGACTAAAGCTTCGTCTAGTAAAAGAAACTCAAGTTGCTCGTCTTGGACTCCTCCAATGAGCACATTTCAACTACAGAATCGTCCACGACCTGAGAGAATGATCTTGGGATGGAGAGAGCCTGATTGTATGCCCTAACTTATTATCAATGGAAAGAAATAAATGTCAGCAATTAGTTAATTTCAGTGTTCTAACATTGCTTTAGATGATCAGATAGTTTAGTCAGATAGAAGGACGCCTAAACGGAATATATACTTTTACACAAAATATAAGTATAAGATTAATATATATACATTATTTTTGAAAAAACTGAATATAAATATATTTTAAATTCACTTTTATGTATAAATATATAGTTTAACATATATAAATCGTTTTAAATTATAAAAATTAAAACCATTTTAAATATATAAAGATGATATAAATTTAAAATGATTTTGCAACAATTATACTAATATCTACAATCATATAAATACATAAAATAAGTAAAAGAATTTGCTTCCATTCTTTCGTGAATATCAGTTACATGTTTTTGTCCAATCGCTAATCGTATTTTGGTTTATACCATATGAGTTTTACATAGTTCAATTTAGCTCGCTATTCTTTGATTATCATCTTCTGGTCCGGTGTTGGAACATTCTAGTAAATCATATCTTAATTTCAAACAGTGTCCTCTTTATATGGGAGCATGAGAACATCCACTCCATCTCCCCCAAATTGTAAAATATACAAAAGTCTAATTTTGGAATTGTTAAAAGTTTTACATAATAGAAGGTATTACGGATGTTATATACGGCAGAAGACTTCTAAGTTTCGATAAAAGTATAAAACGAAGCAGTTGGGTATTATTCAACTTCTCTATATGTGGCTGATCATAATTCATAGTGCCCTCCTCGTCTATTTGGTTGACTTCTGTAGATGAGGTAATCTTTATCAAGTTGTTGAATAAAATCGAGTTTAGCAATTTGTATTATAGTGAAAGTTGTAATTTTTCTTGTTTGAGCACTTCAAAAAGTTGTAATTATCCACACCCTACCCTATATATTACGAATACTCGAGTGAGATATTTTGTGTGGAAAGGTCAACAACATCATTTATATTTTTGTAAACTTATAAGAAAAGAGCAGCTACAATTAATGTTGTTGTTGTTGATTTCTATCATGCATTCAGTTGGGTGAAAATTTGATCGTGGATTAGAATATAACAGTATAGGAATAAAGTACAAAATAAGAAAAGTAAAGGAGCAAAATGAAAGCGTTGACAAAGACTTAAAAGGCCTAGTTTCACAAGTCATAAGATGGACTCTGCCCTTGTCAATTATCAGCTTGGGGGCAGCAAAATAATAGCAACTACACCGACTAAACAAGTATTATTAGTTCCAATAATCAGCTCAGCTTCTCTCTGCTTGCCTGGAAAATGCGAACGAGTCAAGCTTTTGACTTTTCATTTCCTTACAAAGACTCGTCATGCTTTGAGGTGTTGTTGTTTTCTCTGAATATATCAGGGAGCAAAGCTATGGCTGTAGCTCGTCATGTTTTTGTGTTCTTGTCTGTGTTAGTTGTGGTGAGTTGGGGATTAGAGAGATGTGAGGCTACTGGGAAGTTCAGCTTCGAAGTTCACCACATGTTCTCCGATGCGGTCAAGCAGACTCTTGGGCTTGACAATCTTGTCCCCGAGAAGGGAAGTATGGAGTACTTCAAGGTTTTGGCCCACCGTGATCAGTTGATCAGGGGTCGAGGTCTTGCTTCCAACAACGAAAAGCCATCCGTCACGTTCATGCGGGGAAACTTCACGATTGGAGTCGACGTTCTGGGATCGTAATGCCCACTTCTCATCTTGATTCACGTTTTCTTCTTTAATGCAACCACATTTTTGAATATGATTTGTGTATATCCATTTGGTTTCAGCCTCCATTATGCCAATGTCTCTGTGGGAACACCGGCTACATGGTTCTTGGTGGCTCTGGACACAGGCAGTGATTTGTTTTGGTTGCCTTGCAATTGCGGTACCACTTGTATCCGTGACTTGAAAGATATTGGACTTCCACGGGTACCTTTCTCCTCACGAAAGCATATACTCTTTTTCTTTTTTTTTTAATTCATACTTTCTCTTTCGTTTCTCTTCTTTTGACACAGAGTATACCACTCAATCTATACAGCCCAAACGTATCTTCAACTAGCACAAGCATTAGATGCAGTGACAAGCGTTGTTTTGGATCTAGAGGATGTTCTTCTCCTGCAAATATTTGCCCTTATCAGATCCAGTACCTTTCTAGCAACACATCCACCAGAGGGACATTGGTCGAGGATGTGTTGCATTTGCTCACAGAGGATGATGGTCTAGAGCCTGTTAAAGCTAATGTCACGCTTGGGTAAGTAATGACTTTATCATGCATAGCAAAACCTATGTTAACAATAAGATTGAACTTAGTTTGAGACACTGTATAAAGTAAAGGTTTGATAGTATCTCTCTTGGAAGTTGGAACTCAGATGTGTTTTGTGTCTTTGTGATGCAGTTGCGGTCAGATTCAGACAGGTTTGCTCCAGTTAGGTTTTGCTGTGAATGGTCTTCTCGGGCTTGGTTTGGAAGATTACTCTGTTCCGAGTGTACTAGCAAAAGCAAATATTACCGCAAACTCCTTCTCAATGTGTATTGGGAATATCATTGACGTTATTGGAAGAATCAGCTTCGGAGACAAAGGCTACACAGACCAGGAGGAGACGCCACTAGTTCCTGTTGGACCAAGGTATGATGTCTATTGCCTGTTTGGTTTCACAGTGCTTAAAAGTTTTTCAGTTCAGTGTATTACCTTGTCTTATACTGTTTCTGTTTCTGTCTTTCCTACATGAAACTAGTCCGGCTTATGCTGTGAATGTGACGGAAGTATCAGTGGGGAGAGGCTCTCGGG
The DNA here is from genome assembly GCA_016771965.1 of Brassica carinata. Lineage (NCBI taxonomy): Eukaryota > Viridiplantae > Streptophyta > Magnoliopsida > Brassicales > Brassicaceae > Brassica > Brassica carinata. The sequence continues at coordinate 14,691,303 of CM028700.1, forward strand.
GTTAAGCTCCTCGCACTCGTTGACACTGGCACATCATTTACACACTTACTGGAGGCAGAATATGATCTTGTTACCAAAACTGTAAGTGCCTTAGATTAGTCTAATCATCTATATTCTAATGCTTTCATATCTGAGTACCATATCTGACTACAAATACAAAATTTATAGGTTTTTTTGCCACACAAGTAATATAGCTATTGCTAAAATTATGGTGTAGATGATCATATTTACAGTTTCTTGCTTCACAAGTATAGCTATTGACCTAACTATTGCCAAAGTTATGGTCTAGATTACCAAATTTATTTATTTTGGTCAAGATTACCAAATTTATAGTTTCTTGTATTGCAAGCAAGACTGTCAAGTCATTAGATGTCTCATACATGTAATTTTATCAATGAGCGTTGAAATGATGACTTGCCAACTTTGTAGAAGAAACTTTATTCCACCAAAGCATTTGTATGTTACATGCACATCAACTTCATTCTCTTACTTTTGCAGTTTGACGATCAAGTCAAAGACAAGCGACGCCCTATTGATCCAAAGATTCCATTTGAGTTCTGTTATGACTTAAGGTCATGCGTCCACTCTTGTCATTTTTATTGCCCATATTAGTAGAAAGAATGTGTTGGTCTTTTTAAAAAAAAAAAAATTGACAGAACACCTAGAAAGTAATAAAAATGACTAACACTGAATGTTAGAGAGGAAACATATGAAGTGTATGGGTATAGTTTAGGTAGCAATCTAAGTTCCACAACTGTATTCTGATGTTCTTCCTCTTTGTGTTCAGTCCAAACAGTACAACCATTTATTTCCCTAAAATTATAGTGACTTTTGGAGGAGGATCACAAATGATTCTGAGAAACCCTCTTTTCTCGGTGTTCAGTGAGGTAATAAACAATGTCTTTACTTTTAGTCTAGTTTCATGGATTAGCTTATTGATATATACATTTTGCTATTAACTTGAATAATAGGACGGTACAGCCATGTACTGCTTAGGTATTCTGAAGAGTGTGAATTTCAAGCTCAACATTTTTGGACGTAAGTATCCCAATACTTAGTTTTACGCTTCACATAATTGCTGCATGGAACTGAAGCAGATAGAGTATGTGTTGAATGCATTGAACGTTTGTGTGTTTACAGAGAACTTCTTGTCTGGTTACCGCATTGTATTCGACCGGGAGAGGATGGTTTTGGGTTGGAAGTGGTCTGACTGTAAGTGACAGACCAAATCAAGAAGTGACCAGTAATATACATTGGAACAAAGCAACAGCTAAAGTAAGTGTTTTGTGTTAATGACAGGTTATGAGGATGAAAGCTTAGAAGCTACTCCTCCACCACCAGAGATAGAAGCTCCTTCACCAAGACTATCTGCTCCACTACCTAGTCCACCTCCTCCTCCTCCTCCTCTTGTTTCCATTGCTACACCTCCCCCATTTGACCCTCGTAACTCTACCGGAAACGGCACAGGCGGAGCAGCCAGTCTCAGCCCTCTTGCATCTCAACTACTGCTTCTTCTACCTCTTTTAGCCTTCCTCTTATTTACATAAGCATTCGTTTTGACTGATTTATGTTCGTTTAATAATAATCTTCGTTTAAGAAGTAAAACAATATTCATTGGTTTGAGAGTGTAATCCTGTTTCCCTGTTACAGTGTGTATGTTTCATATGACAAGACAAATTGTTGTGAACAAACATGAATCAAAACTTGCAAAAAAAAAAAAAGAAGCCAAATTCGATTGATCATGCAAATATTCATTTTAGAGTTTGTATATTGATGACGGAGGCGATGGATTGTAGAACAAATCTTTCTTTTCTGTAGAACAAATCTTCATATAATAAACAAGTCTGCATAAGATGATTAATGGGTTAAGTACATGCATTTATAGCCCTTGTCAAGCTTTTTTTTCAAGATAACTTCCATAAAATTAACATTTCATATGTATGGCGCATTTCAAGGATTACTTTCGTTACGAGTTTTGTTCACTTTTTTTTTTTTTGCAAGTTCATTTACCAGCAACAATACCAGTGGTCCAGTGGAGTCATCATTTCATATGTATGGCACGTTTCATATGCCAACTGATTCTTTTTTTTCTTTACTGGAAGATACGAGGATAAAAATAAAGAAGTTACAATTAGTTTCTTTTCTGTATAAAAATGAAATACTAAAGCATGCATATGTACGCAATAAAAAAAATTAAAGACATGTTGACGAAAAAAAAAATTAAAGACATAATTGATTTGTAGGACCCAGATCATGTAAAGAGTACAAGGACCATAGACACTTAACTAAAAATTGTCGATTAGAATTTGAAATAAAAATTAGCAAAATAAAGTCAAGACACATTCATTCATCATCAAAGCGTTACAGAAAGAACCTTAACAAACTTAGTTCCCGCAAGGACTGAAAGCACACCATCATACCACTCAAGTTTCCCCCAACAATCTCCATTGCGTCTTTCAAGCGCTATCTCGGCACAATATATGGTCTCCATGGGAGACAAGGGAATACTAAAATATCTACTCCAGAAAACCATCATCTTTCGACCACCATAACCCGTTAATTTAACATAAAAACCATAACCAGCAAAAGGATTAGGCAACTTAGGTAGTCCTACCAAACCCTTCAAATCTCTCCACCTTGTCTTGTCGGTGTCATACCATCTTAGATCTCCGTCTTTAGAAACAGAGTAGAGAACATTATCAATCTCGCAGTAAGATTTCGAATACGTAATTTCACCCACACTTGGATATATTTCAACCAGGTCCCATCTACCTTGCTTTGAATTGAAAGCAAACACCCAACCAAATATATTTACCGCGTGGAGATTTCCGTCAATATTAAAAGTGTGACTGGCTAGGTCCAATACACACAAAGGGATATCCCAAGTTTGCGTATCTGTGTTGATTACCTGGAGCGAGCTCTTCCAGGTACCATCTTGATGGTAGCATCGTCCTAGTACAAATATATTTCGATCAAGGACAATGGCAGAAAATGACTCTAGCTCCATTGGCATGCTGGGAGCCTTACGCCACATGTGAGTCTTGCAATCAAGAATCGAGACAATAGAGGTGGGCGTGGTTTTATCCGTTTTGCCAATGTTGTAGATATCAGAACCAACAGTCACAAGATCTGAATTACCCAAACCCAAACCCACATTACAAGGAGAATCATTGGCAATTGGGACTCTAGCCAAAACATAGCCGCCGCCACTACTCTTGGAGGAGAGGGTGTACCACTTACAAGAACTGAACCCGAACCTCAAGCATACATAGAGACAACTCTCCGTAAGGCCCAAGAGTGACCTGACCTTGTAAAGCTCGGGTGATGCCACCATAGATCGAAAGCTCTTGGATACTAGTGACAGATTCCGATAGTACAATATTGGAACGCGTGCCACGATCAGCACTAGCAAATCGTCGGGAAGTGACGACAAAGATGCCAATATTGGCTTCTTCTTCTTCGCCCTAGTACTCGTAGTCGTTGTCTTCCTCTTCCTCCTAGATACGAAATCCCCCTTGTTCAACCTCTCCATCTCCTCTCCAATTTAGGTTGGCGCCTCCCTGGCGGAAGAACAAAAAAATAAAAATATTGAGTAGGTGCGATAGAGGGAACCTTAGGTAACAAGAAATTGTAATGAAACCAATATAGATAGTACAAAGCTCTGGTTGCAATTGCAAATATAATTCAATCATAAAGTGGCTTTTACAAAGACCTAAGGTGTCTATATATAATAATGTTGGGACTTTAAAATTTTATTAATTGATAGAGATATTAATTTACAAAAAAAAATCCTTTTTAGAATTTTTTTTTATTTTTGAATATTTTTATTTACAAAAAAATATATATTTGATTTTGCCATATATATATTTATAAAATTTTAGAAATTTGAATTTCATATTTTTATTATATTATTTGGTTTATATGTTTATGTTTCATATAACTTATATGTGATTTTTCGATATAATTTTACTAAATATTATCAAAATATATTGAAATATTAAGAAAAAATAAAGGTATTTTCATTGTGAATATAAAACCAACAATATAATATTTAGTTTGTATTTATATGAAATTTATATATAGATATATTATTAATTTATGATTTTAATGAGACCATATATTTACATAAAATTTTCTAAAAAATTATTATCTTATTTTAGAGTTTGTATATTGATGACGGAGGCGATGGATTTAGAACAAATCTTTCTTTTCTGTAGAACAAATCTTCATATAATAAACAAGTCTGCATAAGATTATTAATGGGTTAAGTACATGCATTTGTAGCCCTTGTCCTGCTGGAACAGGGGATCTCCAGAAACTAGATATCTGGAAGCAGATGGGGAACCCGGAGAGCAAGAAAGCGGCATTAGCTTCCCTAAGCTGATATGTGATGTGATGCACGTTGCCTTTTTCTTGGCTGCTGTGAGAGTTGGTAAAAGGCAAATCATCTGTCTGTACTGTGTTACCATCAATAAACATGTTTTCTGAGTTTGAAACATGCACAGAACTACAGGTGAGGGAGAAAGGTTGGGACAGAAACTGATTCACAGCATGGTGCTTGTGTTAATTTGTGGCATGGGACTCGTTTATATAAAAAAAAAGACAAAAATCAAACATGGGTGTCTGTCCATTAACACATTGATGGATTGTTAGAAGATTTTTAATATACCAAAACCAACAAATATATTATAATAAACAGAGCTTTCCAATCATCATCATTCATCATTATAGGATGGAGCATGCCTTCTGCGCTTTGCTCTTCTTCTTCTTCTGCTTGGGTGGTTGCAACACCACTCGTATGGCTGCGTCAAAGACAGCTTTCACATTCTGCATTCAAACATTATGGTTTTAACATTACAAATCTGTCTAATATTAAACACTAATTTTGAATGTTATTCATCGTACCTCTTGAGATTTGGAACTGCATTCGATGTAAGTAGGTGCTCCTATTAGCTTCCTAAGCTCCTCTCCCTGAACAGTTGAAATCGGGACAGCGCCAGGATGGTCGACGAAGAATTGCTTATCATCTCGAAGATCTGGAGAACAACAACACACACACACTTGTGTCAACAACTAGTAACTAAAAGGTGTGAGTGAGGTCATCAATGTAAAGTAGTCTCACCAAGCTTTGTTCCAACAAGGATGATGGGGACACCAGGCGCGTAATGTTTCAGTTCCGGGATCCACTGCAGAAACACACAAGAGGGAGAGTAAACAACATTTGCATCAAAACAAGATCTTAGATGGATTAAATCACCTTCTTGGAGACGTTTTCATAACTGGCTTTACTGATAAGAGAGAAGGCCAATATGAAAACATCAGCTCCACGGTAGCTTAGTGGTCTTAATCTGTTGTAATCCTCTTGCCCTGATTTTTTTTTATATTACCCAAATTTTACAAAACCTCAGATCGAAAAGCATAAAATCCAAAATTCAAAACACAAAAAGAATAGTTGTTATATATGAAAATACCTGCAGTATCCCACAATCCAAGATTAACGGTGGCTCCATTAACCACAACGTTTGCACTGAAATTATCGAAAACGGTTGGTACATAATCCTGTATGATTAGAGAAACCAAGAACGTGATGAGATGTTATTTATAAAAAAAAAATGAAAAGTATTAAATACAAAAGAGCATGAGCTTTGGACATAACCGTAGGGAAAGTGTTGCTTGTGTAAGAAATCAACAAACATGTTTTTCCGACAGCTCCATCACCAACCGTCACACACTTTACGAATCTCGAAGCGCTCATTGTCCCCCTCAAAGCTCAAAGATTTGAGCCTTCAGATCTTTAAAACTCTTTAAACCAGGCGCTGGAGTGGAGATCCTTTGCTCTTTATCTCTCTGTCTCTGTTAGTTTTCTTATTCTTCTTGATGCTCAAGTTCATCAACCATCTGGACATTGCGGATCGAAAGGAACAGACTTTGTCCCAGAAATGAGAAACCCATTAGCCCAGCGAGAGAGAGAGAGGAGAGAGAAACAGAACAAAACAAAAAACGAATAGTTTGTTAGTTAGCTTTCACCGGAAAAAATGGCGTTGAAACGTTCTCTCTCACTCTTTCTTCTCTTTTAATGGCTCTGTTTTCTAACAAACTTACCAATCGATTGTCTGTTTTCTATTTATTTATTAGAGTGATACTTATATTATATTTAAGGAGCGCCCAATCTCAATCTTTTATAACGAACAATATCCTTTATTTGCTTGCTTCAGTGTTTAAAATTAATCATGAAAACTTTTTTTCTTCTTTAAGCAAATGCCCCTACCTAACAACACTAAACAGAAATGTCCAAAAGTTAATTAAGCGGTAGGTAAGTTTGCAATAATCACACATACTACTTCTCCCCTAATTCCTAATGATTTGACATAACCATTTTGCATTGGGACTTTTTTGTAAGTTGTAACCCTTTTCAATGAAGCTCAAATCAGTATTATAAACGATATGATATTCGTTTCTGCTGAGATTGGCTTTAACTCCTAGAGTTAACTGAATTAGTAGAAGTGAGCATTCTGTTATATCTGATATAATCTTCTTCAACCATTAATTGGATCCTAAAAGTTTACGAGGCTTGATGATCCATTCATGTTAAACATTTTTGTAAAAGAAAAAATTGGGGTCAAAGTAGACGTTTCATTCCCATGCATGTCATCACCGTCGGCTATGCACCAACGTAAATAAGCAAGACTTGAGAGGTTTTATTTATTTAAATGTCAATTGGAGATGGGGGCAACGTGAATAAGCAAGACTCGAGGGGTTTCTAATCAAATATTCCTAAAGATATAGTGGCTTGTCTGTACACTCATAAGGAAGCAACCTCTTGACCTTATCTTGCTCCTTACAGATGCACTTAGGTAGTCCTACCAAACCCTTCAAATCTCTCCACCTTGTCTTGTCGGTGTCATACCATCTTAGATCTCCGTCTTTAGAAACAGAGTAGAGAACATTATCAATCTCGCAGTAAGATTTCGAATACGTAATTTCACCCACACTTGGATATATTTCAACCAGGTCCCATCTACCTTGCTTTGAATTGAAAGCAAACACCCAACCAAATATATTTACCGCGTGGAGATTTCCGTCAATATTAAAAGTGTGACTGGCTAGGTCCAATACACACAAAGGGATATCCCAAGTTTGCGTATCTGTGTTGATTACCTGGAGCGAGCTCTTCCAGGTACCATCTTGATGGTAGCATCGTCCTAGTACAAATATATTTCGATCAAGGACAATGGCAGAAAATGACTCTAGCTCCATTGGCATGCTGGGAGCCTTACGCCACATGTGAGTCTTGCAATCAAGAATCGAGACAATAGAGGTGGGCGTGGTTTTATCCGTTTTGCCAATGTTGTAGATATCAGAACCAACAGTCACAAGATCTGAATTACCCAAACCCAAACCCACATTACAAGGAGAATCATTGGCAATTGGGACTCTAGCCAAAACATAGCCGCCGCCACTACTCTTGGAGGAGAGGGTGTACCACTTACAAGAACTGAACCCGAACCTCAAGCATACATAGAGACAACTCTCCGTAAGGCCCAAGAGTGACCTGACCTTGTAAAGCTCGGGTGATGCCACCATAGATCGAAAGCTCTTGGATACTAGTGACAGATTCCGATAGTACAATATTGGAACGCGTGCCACGATCAGCACTAGCAAATCGTCGGGAAGTGACGACAAAGATGCCAATATTGGCTTCTTCTTCTTCGCCCTAGTACTCGTAGTCGTTGTCTTCCTCTTCCTCCTAGATACGAAATCCCCTTGTTCAACCTCTCCATCTCCTCTCCAATTTAGGTTGGCGCCTCCCTGGCGGAAGAACAAAAATAAAAATATTGAGTAGGTGCGATAGAGGGAACCTTAGGTAACAAGAAATTGTAATGAAACCAATATAGATAGTACAAAGCTCTGGTTGCAATTGCAAATATAATTCAATCATAAAGTGGCTTTTACAAAGACCTAAGGTGTCTATATATAATAATGTTGGGACTTTAAAATTTTATTAATTGATAGAGATATTAATTTACAAAAAATATATATTTGATTTTGCCATATATATATTTATAAAATTTTAGAAATTTGAATTTCATATTTTTATTATATTATTTGGTTTATATGTTTATGTTTCATATAACTTATATGTGATTTTTCGATATAATTTTACTAAATATTATCAAAATATATTGAAATATTAAGAAAAAATAAAGGTATTTTCATTGTGAATATAAAACCAACAATATAATATTTAGTTTGTATTTATATGAAATTTATATATAGATATATTATTAATTTATGATTTTAATGAGACCATATATTTACATAAAATTTTCTAAAAATTATTATCTTATTTTAGAGTTTGTATATTGATGACGGAGGCGATGGATTTAGAACAAATCTTTCTTTTCTGTAGAACAAATCTTTCTTTTCTGTAGAACAAATCTTTCTTTTCTGTAGAACAAATCTTTCTTTTCTGTAGAACAAATCTTTCTTTTCTGTAGAACAAATCTTTCTTTTCTGTAGAACAAATCTTTCTTTTCTGTAGAACAAATCTTTCTTTTCTGTAGAACAAATCTTTCTTTTCTGTAGAACAAATCTTTCTTTTCTGTAGAACAAATCTTTCTTTTCTGTATAAAAATGAAATACTAAAGCATGCATATGTACGCAATAAAAAATTAAAGACATGTTGACGAAAAAAAAATTAAAGACATAATTGATTTGTAGGACCCAGATCATGTAAAGAGTACAAGGACCATAGACACTTAACTAAAATTGTCGATTAGAATTTGAAATAAAAATTAGCAAAATAAAGTCAAGACACATTCATTCATCATCAAAGCGTTACAGAAAGAACCTTAACAAACTTAGTTCCCGCAAGGACTGAAAGCACACCATCATACCACTCAAGTTTCCCCCAACAATCTCCATTGCGTCTTTCAAGCGCTATCTCGGCACAATATATGGTCTCCATGGGAGACAAGGGAATACTAAAATATCTACTCCAGAAAACCATCATCTTTCGACCACCATAACCCGTTAATTTAACATAAAAACCATAACCAGCAAAAGGATTAGGCAACTTAGGTAGTCCTACCAAACCCTTCAAATCTCTCCACCTTGTCTTGTCGGTGTCATACCATCTTAGATCTCCGTCTTTAGAAACAGAGTAGAGAACATTATCAATCTCGCAGTAAGATTTCGAATACGTAATTTCACCCACACTTGGATATATTTCAACCAGGTCCCATCTACCTTGCTTTGAATTGAAAGCAAACACCCAACCAAATATATTTACCGCGTGGAGATTTCCGTCAATATTAAAAGTGTGACTGGCTAGGTCCAATACACACAAAGGGATATCCCAAGTTTGCGTATCTGTGTTGATTACCTGGAGCGAGCTCTTCCAGGTACCATCTTGATGGTAGCATCGTCCTAGTACAAATATATTTCGATCAAGGACAATGGCAGAAAATGACTCTAGCTCCATTGGCATGCTGGGAGCCTTACGCCACATGTGAGTCTTGCAATCAAGAATCGAGACAATAGAGGTGGGCGTGGTTTTATCCGTTTTGCCAATGTTGTAGATATCAGAACCAACAGTCACAAGATCTGAATTACCCAAACCCAAACCCACATTACAAGGAGAATCATTGGCAATTGGGACTCTAGCCAAAACATAGCCGCCGCCACTACTCTTGGAGGAGAGGGTGTACCACTTACAAGAACTGAACCCGAACCTCAAGCATACATAGAGACAACTCTCCGTAAGGCCCAAGAGTGACCTGACCTTGTAAAGCTCGGGTGATGCCACCATAGATCGAAAGCTCTTGGATACTAGTGACAGATTCCGATAGTACAATATTGGAACGCGTGCCACGATCAGCACTAGCAAATCGTCGGGAAGTGACGACAAAGATGCCAATATTGGCTTCTTCTTCTTCGCCCTAGTACTCGTAGTCGTTGTCTTCCTCTTCCTCCTAGATACGAAATCCCCTTGTTCAACCTCTCCATCTCCTCTCCAATTTAGGTTGGCGCCTCCCTGGCGGAAGAACAAAAAAATAAAAATATTGAGTAGGTGCGATAGAGGGAACCTTAGGTAACAAGAAATTGTAATGAAACCAATATAGATAGTACAAAGCTCTGGTTGCAATTGCAAATATAATTCAATCATAAAGTGGCTTTTACAAAGACCTAAGGTGTCTATATATAATAATGTTGGGACTTTAAAATTTTATTAATTGATAGAGATATTAATTTACAAAAAAAAATCCTTTTTAGAATTTTTTTTTATTTTTGAATATTTTTATTTACAAAAAATATATATTTGATTTTGCCATATATATATTTATAAAATTTTAGAAATTTGAATTTCATATTTTTATTATATTATTTGGTTTATATGTTTATGTTTCATATAACTTATATGTGATTTTTCGATATAATTTTACTAAATATTATCAAAATATATTGAAATATTAAGAAAAAATAAAGGTATTTTCATTGTGAATATAAAACCAACAATATAATATTTAGTTTGTATTTATATGAAATTTATATATAGATATATTATTAATTTATGATTTTAATGAGACCATATATTTACATAAAATTTTCTAAAAATTATTATCTTATTTTAGAGTTTGTATATTGATGACGGAGGCGATGGATTTAGAACAAATCTTTCTTTTCTGTAGAACAAATCTTTCTTTTCTGTAGAACAAATCTTTCTTTTCTGTAGAACAAATCTTTCTTTTCTGTAGAACAAATCTTTCTTTTCTGTAGAACAAATCTTTCTTTTCTGTAGAACAAATCTTTCTTTTCTGTAGAACAAATCTTTCTTTTCTGTAGAACAAATCTTTCTTTTCTGTAGAACAAATCTTCATATAATAAACAAGTCTGCATAAGATTATTAATGGGTTAAGTACATGCATTTGTAGCCCTTGTCCTGCTGGAACAGGGGATCTCCAGAAACTAGATATCTGGAAGCAGATGGGGAACCCGGAGAGCAAGAAAGCGGCATTAGCTTCCTAAGCTGATATGTGATGTGATGCACGTTGCCTTTTTCTTGGCTGCTGTGAGAGTTGGTAAAGGCAAATCATCTGTCTGTACTGTGTTACCATCAATAAACATGTTTTCTGAGTTTGAAACATGCACAGAACTACAGGTGAGGGAGAAAGGTTGGGACAGAAACTGATTCACAGCATGGTGCTTGTGTTAATTTGTGGCATGGGACTCGTTTATATAAAAAAAGACAAAAATCAAACATGGGTGTCTGTCCATTAACACATTGATGGATTGTTAGAAGATTTTAATATACCAAAACCAACAAATATATTATAATAAACAGAGCTTTCCAATCATCATCATTCATCATTATAGGATGGAGCATGCCTTCTGCGCTTTGCTCTTCTTCTTCTTCGCCCTAGTACTCGTAGTCGTTGTCTTCCTCTTCCTCCTAGATACGAAATCCCCTTGTTCAACCTCTCCATCTCCTCTCCAATTTAGGTTGGCGCCTCCCTGGCGGAAGAACAAAAATAAAAATATTGAGTAGGTGCGATAGAGGGAACCTTAGGTAACAAGAAATTGTAATGAAACCAATATAGATAGTACAAAGCTCTGGTTGCAATTGCAAATATAATTCAATCATAAAGTGGCTTTTACAAAGACCTAAGGTGTCTATATATAATAATGTTGGGACTTTAAAATTTTATTAATTGATAGAGATATTAATTTACAAAAAATATATATTTGATTTTGCCATATATATATTTATAAAATTTTAGAAATTTGAATTTCATATTTTTATTATATTATTTGGTTTATATGTTTATGTTTCATATAACTTATATGTGATTTTTCGATATAATTTTACTAAATATTATCAAAATATATTGAAATATTAAGAAAAAATAAAGGTATTTTCATTGTGAATATAAAACCAACAATATAATATTTAGTTTGTATTTATATGAAATTTATATATAGATATATTATTAATTTATGATTTTAATGAGACCATATATTTACATAAAATTTTCTAAAAATTATTATCTTATTTTAGAGTTTGTATATTGATGACGGAGGCGATGGATTTAGAACAAATCTTTCTTTTCTGTAGAACAAATCTTTCTTTTCTGTAGAACAAATCTTTCTTTTCTGTAGAACAAATCTTTCTTTTCTGTAGAACAAATCTTTCTTTTCTGTAGAACAAATCTTTCTTTTCTGTAGAACAAATCTTTCTTTTCTGTAGAACAAATCTTTCTTTTCTGTAGAACAAATCTTTCTTTTCTGTAGAACAAATCTTTCTTTTCTGTAGAACAAATCTTTCTTTTCTGTAGAACAAATCTTTCTTTTCTGTATAAAATGAAATACTAAAGCATGCATATGTACGCAATAAAAAAATTAAAGACATGTTGACGAAAAAAAAAATTAAAGACATAATTGATTTGTAGGACCCAGATCATGTAAAGAGTACAAGGACCATAGACACTTAACTAAAATTGTCGATTAGAATTTGAAATAAAAATTAGCAAAATAAAGTCAAGACACATTCATTCATCATCAAAGCGTTACAGAAAGAACCTTAACAAACTTAGTTCCCGCAAGGACTGAAAGCACACCATCATACCACTCAAGTTTCCCCAACAATCTCCATTGCGTCTTTCAAGCGCTATCTCGGCATATATATCTCCATGGGAGACAAGGGAATACTAAAATATCTACTCCAGAAAACCATCATCTTTCGACCACCATAACCCGTTAATTTAACATAAAACCATAACCAGCAAAAGGATTAGGCAACTTAGGTAGTCCTACCAAACCCTTCAAATCTCTCCACCTTGTCTTGTCGGTGTCATACCATCTTAGATCTCCGTCTTTAGAAACAGAGTAGAGAACATTATCAATCTCGCAGTAAGATTTCGAATACGTAATTTCACCCACACTTGGATATATTTCAACCAGGTCCCATCTACCTTGCTTTGAATTGAAAGCAAACACCCAACCAAATATATTTACCGCGTGGAGATTTCCGTCAATATTAAAAGTGTGACTGGCTAGGTCCAATACACACAAAGGGATATCCCAAGTTTGCGTATCTGTGTTGATTACCTGGAGCGAGCTCTTCCAGGTACCATCTTGATGGTAGCATCGTCCTAGTACAAATATATTTCGATCAAGGACAATGGCAGAAAATGACTCTAGCTCCATTGGCATGCTGGGAGCCTTACGCCACATGTGAGTCTTGCAATCAAGAATCGAGACAATAGAGGTGGGCGTGGTTTTATCCGTTTTGCCAATGTTGTAGATATCAGAACCAACAGTCACAAGATCTGAATTACCCAAACCCAAACCCACATTACAAGGAGAATCATTGGCAATTGGGACTCTAGCCAAAACATAGCCGCCGCCACTACTCTTGGAGGAGAGGGTGTACCACTTACAAGAACTGAACCCGAACCTCAAGCATACATAGAGACAACTCTCCGTAAGGCCCAAGAGTGACCTGACCTTGTAAAGCTCGGGTGATGCCACCATAGATCGAAAGCTCTTGGATACTAGTGACAGATTCCGATAGTACAATATTGGAACGCGTGCCACGATCAGCACTAGCAAATCGTCGGGAAGTGACGACAAAGATGCCAATATTGGCTTCTTCTTCTTCGCCCTAGTACTCGTAGTCGTTGTCTTCCTCTTCCTCCTAGATACGAAATCCCCTTGTTCAACCTCTCCATCTCCTCTCCAATTTAGGTTGGCGCCTCCCTGGCGGAAGAACAAAAATAAAAATATTGAGTAGGTGCGATAGAGGGAACCTTAGGTAACAAGAAATTGTAATGAAACCAATATAGATAGTACAAAGCTCTGGTTGCAATTGCAAATATAATTCAATCATAAAGTGGCTTTTACAAAGACCTAAGGTGTCTATATATAATAATGTTGGGACTTTAAAATTTTATTAATTGATAGAGATATTAATTTACAAAAAATCCTTTTAGAATTTTTTTTATTTTTGAATATTTTTATTTACAAAAAATATATATTTGATTTTGCCATATATATATTTATAAAATTTTAGAAATTTGAATTTCATATTTTTATTATATTATTTGGTTTATATGTTTATGTTTCATATAACTTATATGTGATTTTTCGATATAATTTTACTAAATATTATCAAAATATATTGAAATATTAAGAAAAAATAAAGGTATTTTCATTGTGAATATAAAACCAACAATATAATATTTAGTTTGTATTTATATGAAATTTATATATAGATATATTATTAATTTATGATTTTAATGAGACCATATATTTACATAAAATTTTCTAAAAATTATTATCTTATTTTAGAGTTTGTATATTGATGACGGAGGCGATGGATTTAGAACAAATCTTTCTTTTCTGTAGAACAAATCTTCATATAATAAACAAGTCTGCATAAGATTATTAATGGGTTAAGTACATGCATTTGTAGCCCTTGTCCTGCTGGAACAGGGGATCTCCAGAAACTAGATATCTGGAAGCAGATGGGGAACCCGGAGAGCAAGAAAGCGGCATTAGCTTCCTAAGCTGATATGTGATGTGATGCACGTTGCCTTTTTCTTGGCTGCTGTGAGAGTTGGTAAAGGCAAATCATCTGTCTGTACTGTGTTACCATCAATAAACATGTTTTCTGAGTTTGAAACATGCACAGAACTACAGGTGAGGGAGAAAGGTTGGGACAGAAACTGATTCACAGCATGGTGCTTGTGTTAATTTGTGGCATGGGACTCGTTTATATAAAAAAAAAGACAAAAATCAAACATGGGTGTCTGTCCATTAACACATTGATGGATTGTTAGAAGATTTTAATATACCAAAACCAACAAATATATTATAATAAACAGAGCTTTCCAATCATCATCATTCATCATTATAGGATGGAGCATGCCTTCTGCGCTTTGCTCTTCTTCTTCTTCTGCTTGGGTGGTTGCAACACCACTCGTATGGCTGCGTCAAAGACAGCTTTCACATTCTGCATTCAAACATTATGGTTTTAACATTACAAATCTGTCTAATATTAAACACTAATTTTGAATGTTATTCATGCGTACCTCTTGAGATTTGGAACTGCATTCGATGTAAGTAGGTGCTCCTATTAGCTTCCTAAGCTCCTCTCCCTGAACAGTTGAAATCGGGACAGCGCCAGGATGGTCGATGAAGAATTGCTTATCATCTCGAAGATCTAGAGAAAACAACACACACACACTTGTGTCAACAACTAGTAACTAAAAGGTGTGAGTGAGGTCATCAATGTAAAGTAGTCTCACCAAGCTTTGTTCCAACAAGGATGATGGGGACACCAGGCGCGTAATGTTTCAGTTCCGGGATCCACTGCAGAAACACACAAGAGGGAGAGTAAACAACATTTGCATCAAAACAAGATCTTAGATGGATTAAATCACCTTCTTGGAGACGTTTTCATAACTGGCTTTACTGATAAGAGAGAAGGCCAATATGAACACATCTGCTCCACGGTAGCTCAGTGGTCTTAATCTGTTGTAATCCTCTTGCCCTTTTATACATAATTATCCCAAAATTTACAAAAACCTCAGATCCAAAAGCATATACAAAATCCAAACTTCAAAACACAAAAAGAATAGTTGTTATATATGAAAATACCTGCAGTATCCCACAATCCAAGATTAACGGTGGCTCCATTAACCACCACCTCCTCCTCTTGTTGCCGCTCCCCCAATTGACCCCCCTCGTAGAAATGGCACAGGTGGAGCAACCAGTCTCAGCCCTCTTGCATCTCAACTACTGCTTCTTCTACCTCTTTTAGCCTTCCTCTTATTTACATAAGCATTCGTTTTGACTGATTTATGTTCGTTTAATAATAATCTTCGTTTAAGAAGTAAAACAATATTCATTGGTTTGAGAGTGTAATCCTGTTTCCCTGTTACAGTGTGTATGTTTCATATGACAAGACAAATTGTTGTGAACAAACATGAATCAAAACTTGCAAAAAAAAAAAAAGAAGCCAAATTCGATTGATCATGCAAATATTCATTTTAGAGTTTGTATATTGATGACGGAGGCGATGGATTGTAGAACAAATCTTTCTTTTCTGTAGAACAAATCTTCATATAATAAACAAGTCTGCATAAGATTATTAATGGGTTAAGTACATGCATTTATAGCCCTTGTCAAGTTTTTTTCAAGATAACTTCCATAAAATTAACATTTCATATGTATGGCGCATTTCAAGGATTACTTTCGTTACGAGTTTTGTTCACTTTTTTTTTGCAAGTTCATTTACCAGCAACAATACCAGTGGTCCAGTGGAGTCATCATTTCATATGTATGGCACGTTTCATATGCCAACTGATTCTTTTTTCTTTACTGGAAGATACGAGGATAAAATAAAGAAGTTACAATTAGTTTCTTTTCTGTAGAACAAATCTTTCTTTTCTGTAGAACAAATCTTTCTTTTCTGTAGAACAAATCTTTCTTTTCTGTAGAACAAATCTTTCTTTTCTGTAGAACAAATCTTTCTTTTCTGTAGAACAAATCTTTCTTTTCTGTAGAACAAATCTTTCTTTTCTGTAGAACAAATCTTTCTTTTCTGTAGAACAAATCTTTCTTTTCTGTAGAACAAATCTTTCTTTTCTGTAGAACAAATCTTCATATAATAAACAAGTCTGCATAAGATTATTAATGGGTTAAGTACATGCATTTGTAGCCCTTGTCCTGCTGGAACAGGGGATCTCCAGAAACTAGATATCTGGAAGCAGATGGGGAACCCGGAGAGCAAGAAAGCGGCATTAGCTTCCTAAGCTGATATGTGATGTGATGCACGTTGCCTTTTTCTTGGCTGCTGTGAGAGTTGGTAAAAGGCAAATCATCTGTCTGTACTGTGTTACCATCAATAAACATGTTTTCTGAGTTTGAAACATGCACAGAACTACAGGTGAGGGAGAAAGGTTGGGACAGAAACTGATTCACAGCATGGTGCTTGTGTTAATTTGTGGCATGGGACTCGTTTATATAAAAAAGACAAAAATCAAACATGGGTGTCTGTCCATTAACACATTGATGGATTGTTAGAAGATTTTAATATACCAAAACCAACAAATATATTATAATAAACAGAGCTTTCCAATCATCATCATTCATCATTATAGGATGGAGCATGCCTTCTGCGCTTTGCTCTTCTTCTTCTTCGCCCTAGTACTCGTAGTCGTTGTCTTCCTCTTCCTCCTAGATACGAAATCCCCTTGTTCAACCTCTCCATCTCCTCTCCAATTTAGGTTGGCGCCTCCCTGGCGGAAGAACAAAAATAAAAATATTGAGTAGGTGCGAGGGAACCTTAGGTAACAAGAAATTGTAATGAAACCAATATAGATAGTACAAAGCTCTGGTTGCAATTGCAAATATAATTCAATCATAAAGTGGCTTTTACAAAGACCTAAGGTGTCTATATATAATAATGTTGGGACTTTAAAATTTTATTAATTGATAGAGATATTAATTTACAAAAAATCCTTTTAGAATTTTTTTATTTTTGAATATTTTTATTTACAAAAAATATATATTTGATTTTGCCATATATATATTTATAAAATTTTAGAAATTTGAATTTCATATTTTTATTATATTATTTGGTTTATATGTTTATGTTTCATATAACTTATATGTGATTTTTCGATATAATTTTACTAAATATTATCAAAATATATTGAAATATTAAGAAAAAATAAAGGTATTTTCATTGTGAATATAAAACCAACAATATAATATTTAGTTTGTATTTATATGAAATTTATATATAGATATATTATTAATTTATGATTTTAATGAGACCATATATTTACATAAAATTTTCTAAAAATTATTATCTTATTTTAGAGTTTGTATATTGATGACGGAGGCGATGGATTTAGAACAAATCTTTCTTTTCTGTAGAACAAATCTTCATATAATAAACAAGTCTGCATAAGATTATTAATGGGTTAAGTACATGCATTTGTAGCCCTTGTCCTGCTGGAACAGGGGATCTCCAGAAACTAGATATCTGGAAGCAGATGGGGAACCCGGAGAGCAAGAAAGCGGCATTAGCTTCCTAAGCTGATATGTGATGTGATGCACGTTGCCTTTTTCTTGGCTGCTGTGAGAGTTGGTAAAAGGCAAATCATCTGTCTGTACTGTGTTACCATCAATAAACATGTTTTCTGAGTTTGAAACATGCACAGAACTACAGGTGAGGGAGAAAGGTTGGGACAGAAACTGATTCACAGCATGGTGCTTGTGTTAATTTGTGGCATGGGACTCGTTTATATAAAAAAGACAAAAATCAAACATGGGTGTCTCTGTCCATTAACACATTGATGGATTGTTAGAAGATTTTTAATATACCAAAACCAACAAATATATTATAATAAACAGAGCTTTCCAATCATCATCATTCATCATTATAGGATGGAGCATGCCTTCTGCGCTTTGCTCTTCTTCTTCTTCTGCTTGGGTGGTTGCAACACCACTCGTATGGCTGCGTCAAAGACAGCTTTCACATTCTGCATTCAAACATTATGGTTTTAACATTACAAATCTGTCTAATATTAAACACTAATTTTGAATGTTATTCATGCGTACCTCTTGAGATTTGGAACTGCATTCGATGTAAGTAGGTGCTCCTATTAGCTTCCTAAGCTCCTCTCCCTGAACAGTTGAAATCGGGACAGCGCCAGGATGGTCGATGAAGAATTGCTTATCATCTCGAAGATCTAGAGAAAAACAACACACACACACTTGTGTCAACAACTAGTAACTAAAAGGTGTGAGTGAGGTCATCAATGTAAAGTAGTCTCACCAAGCTTTGTTCCAACAAGGATGATGGGGACACCAGGCGCGTAATGTTTCAGTTCCGGGATCCACTGCAGAAACACACAAGAGGGAGAGTAAACAACATTTGCATCAAAACAAGATCTTAGATGGATTAAATCACCTTCTTGGAGACGTTTTCATAACTGGCTTTACTGATAAGAGAGAAGGCCAATATGAACACATCTGCTCCACGGTAGCTCAGTGGTCTTAATCTGTTGTAATCCTCTTGCCCTTTTTATACATAATTATCCCAAAATTTACAAAAACCTCAGATCCAAAAGCATATACAAAATCCAAACTTCAAAACACAAAAGAATAGTTGTTATATATGAAAATACCTGCAGTATCCCACAATCCAAGATTAACGGTGGCTCCATTAACCACAACATTTGCACTGAAATTATCGAAAACGGTTGGCACATAATCCTGTATAATTAGAGAAACCAAGAACGTGATGAGATGTTATTATACAATAAAAAAATAAAGAAAAAATGTATTAAATACAAAAAGAGCATGAGCATTGGAGATAACCGTAGGGAAAGTGTTGCTTGTGTAAGAAATCAACAAACATGTTTTTCCGACAGCTCCATCACCAACTGTCACACACTTTACGAATCTCGAAGCGCTCATTGTCCCCCTCAAAGCTCAAAGATTTGAGCCTTCAGATCTTTAAAACTCTTTAAACCAGGCGCTGGAGTGGAGATCCTTTGCTCTTTATCTCTCTGTCTCTGTTAGTTTTGTTCTTCTTCTTGATGCTCAAATTCAATCAACCATCTGGACATTGCGGATCGAAAGGAACAGACTTTGTCCCAGAAATGAGAAACCCGTTAGCCCAAAAAGAGAGAGAGAAAGAGAGAGAGAGAAACAGAACAAAACAAAAAAAAAACGAATAGTTTGTTAGTTAGCTTTCACCGGAAAAAATGGCGTTGAAACGTTCTCTCTCACTCTTTCCCTCTCTTCTCTTTTAATGGCTCTGTTTTCTAACAAACTTACCAATCGATTGTCTGTTTTCTATTTATTTATTAGAGTGATACTTATATTATATTTAAGGAGCGCCCAGTCTCAATCTTTTATAACGAACGATATCCTTTATTTGCTTGCTTCAGTGTTTAAAATTAATCATGAAAACTTTTTTCTTCTTTAAGCAAATGCCCCTAACTAACAACAACTAAACAGAATTGTCCAAAACTTGATTAAGAGGTAGGTAAGTTAGTTGCATAATCATACATACTACTCTCCTCTCCCCTAACTCCTAATAATTTGACATAGCCATATGCATTGGGACTTTGTTGTAACCCTTTTCAATGAAGCTCAAACCAAGTATTATAAACAATGATATTCGTTTCTGCTGAGATTGGCTTTAACTCCTAGAGTTAACTGAATTAGTAGAAGTGAGCATTCTGTCATATCAGACACATATAATGAAAAGCTCATTCTGATACCGACGCCAGAAGAGATACGGACAGCAGTCTTCTCAATCCACGCGGACAAAGCGCCCGGACCAGACGGGTTCTCAGCGGGGTTTTTTCAAACTCATTGGGTAGCAATTGGGACAGACATTGTTAAAGAGATCCAAGAGTTCTTTGTGACGAGCAAGCTGCCCCCGAACATAAACGAGACGTTCGTTCGCCTCATCCCGAAGGTCTTAAGCCCCAAGGTAGTTGCAGATTATAGACCGATCGCCCTTTGTAACGTCTATTACAAGATCATCTCAAAGATCCTCACTAAAAGAATGCAACCGCTGCTCTCGATGGTCATTTCCGAAAACCAATCCGCCTTTGTTCCTGGTAGAGCGATCTCCGACAACGTCCTGATCACACATGAAGTGCTCTACTTTCTCCAACACTCAAAAGCCAAGAAAAGATGCTCTATGGCGGTGAAGACTGACATGAGCAAAGCCTACGATAGGCTAGAGTGGGATTTTATTCAACTGGTCCTTGAGAGGTTGGGTTTCCACCCTCAATGGATTTCTTGGATCATGGAATGTGTTTCTACTGTTACCTATGCCTTCCTCATCAATGGCTCGCCTTGAGGAAAGGTTAAACCAAGCCGAGGCATCCGTCAAGGAGACCCTCTCTCACCCTACATTTTCATTCTTTGTAGCGAAGTGCTCTCGGGACTGTGTAACAGAGCTCAAGAAACAGGTCTTTTGACCGGCATTCGGGTTGCGTGGGATTGTTCCCAAGTCAACCATCTCCTATTTGTGGACGACACTATGTTCTTCGCCAAAGCAAACAAAGAAAATGCTCTCGCGCTAAAAGAGATCCTGCGACAATACGAGATGGCCTCGGGCCAATCTATCAACACCAACAAGTCCTCTGTTACTTTCTCCAGGAAAGCCCCTATCACGCTTAAGAATATGATGAAAGACTGCTTACAGATTCCAAAAGAAGGGGGTATAGGCAAGTATTTGGGACTGCCGGAACACTTTGGCCGGAAAAAACGAGACCTCTTTACGTCGATTGTGGAAAGGATAAAGACAAAGACTAGCAGTTGGTCAAACAAATATTTATCCACGGCTGGGAAGATGGTGATGCTGAAGAGTGTTCTCTCCCCCCATTCCATCCCACGCAATGACTTGCTTTAAGCTGCCCCGATCACTCTGTAAACGCATTCAATCAGCAGTTACCCGATTCTGGTGGGATGGAAGAAGTGGCAACAGGAAAATGGCTTGGGTCTCCTGGGATAAGATGACAAGACCAAAACAACAGGGAGGCTTGGGTTTCCGAGACTTTGAGAGCTTCAATGACGCTTTTCTAGCGAAGTTGAGTTGGCATCTCCATCACAACCCCTCGGGGCTTCTGGGCAGGGTCCTAACCGGGAAATACTGCAGAGACACACCTTTCTTACAGGTTGAACATATAGCCGCGGAATCGCATGGGTGGAAAGGAATTCTAATTGGCAGGGACCTCATGATGAGCAACGCGGGCTGGGCGATTGGCAACGGTGAGAGCATCAACTTATGGAATGACCCCTGGCTCAGCCTCTCCACACAAGCTCGCCCCATGGGCCCAGCACCTGAGCAATACACCGAATGGACAGTCAAACACCTTATGCTGCCGAATGGAACAGATTGGGACAGAGCTATCATCCAACGAGTACTACCACAGGAGGAAGAGAGAATCCTCAGCCTAAAGCCGAGCAAACTTGGAGCACCTGATAAACTTATCTGGCTCGGAACCAGCTCTGGTATTTACTCAACAAAGACGGACTACATAAAGGCACTCGAGAGAAGTGAAGAAAATCGCCAAACGGCTACGACAGTGGAAGTGGACTGGATAAAAAACATTTGGAGACTACAAACTTCTCCAAAGATCAAGCTCTTTCTCTGGAAAATCTTTCAGGGGGCACTTCCAGTTGGAGATCTTCTAGCGTTAAGGAACATAGGCCCTGCGCAAACGTGCCCAGGATGTGATACAGTTGAATCTATCAACCACCTGTTCCTTCACTGCGAATTCTCACACAATGTGTGGAAACTTGCACCTTTTTTTACTTGTGTTGATGCTAGAGGATTGCTAGATTTAACCTCAGTTTGGGCGGGCCTCTGCTCCCGTACGTGCCTCCCACCGGTGGGAATTGCTTCTGGACCTCTAGCTCCTTGGATCCTATGGTCCTTATGGCTTGCTAGAAACAATCGAATCTTTAATAACAGAGATTCCACCCCGGAGAAAGTGATTAGCAGAGCTATATCAGCGGCGCAGGAATGGCTAAGAGAACAACAGGCCGAAACCACACCATCTACCAGGCCACCTACACAGCGTCCCCCTGACCCCACGAACGCTACCTTGCTCCACTCTGATGGGGCTTGGCGCATGCACCTGCAACTAGCGGACTGGGATGGACAATTGGAGAAGGAAACCAGACTGGGTCCTACATGGCACACTGCCATTTCGTTAGCTCCCCACTGATAGCTGAGGGACTGGCGTTACGGGAAGCCCTCTCTTGCTGCATCACCAAGGGTATCCGGTGTGTACTATGCAAATCAGATTTTCTACAACTCATAAGAGCCATCAATGAAGAAGCGCCCAACTCAGAGATCTATGGCATTGCCTCTGATATCTTAAACTTAGTCTATGCTTTTGATTTTGTCTCCTTTGTTTGGACTCAGCGATCGGAAAACAAGACCGCTGATGCTCTGGCAAAGCAAGCGTTATTGAACGAAGCCCTTGTACCCACGAACCGTGTTCCTTAAGTTTCTAATGCAAGTTGTGTTACAAAAAAAAAAAAAAATAGTAGAAGTGACCATTCTGTTATATATGATGTATCATCTACTTCAACCATCGGATCCTCTCACCATTCAGGGATCCAAAAAAATTATGAGGCTTGATGATCCAATCATATATATATATATATAAGTTTGGGAATGGATGATCCATACATAATTAAACATTAAAAAATTTGGGATCGTTGACCAAAAAAAAAAAAAAAATAAAATAAAAAAATTGGGATCAAAATAGATTGGCAAAGAACATATAACTTTCAGCTTTCATTATTGGTCAATAGCAATAAGTTAACAATATGAAAAAAAAAAATGTAGCAACATTAAGGAGAATAAGAGCTCATCTCCTTTAAATTAGAATGATTAAAAAAGAGAGAGCGTGAGATTAAGATAAGTCAGGCTCTTGGGCTTAGTGAGGACAAAGTGATATCCTGAAAAACCTTAAGCCTCTTCTTGTCCACTTTCATCTCTGTCCCCAAAACAGCCATGATCATGGCCTCTTCAAACTCCTTGTTGTCTGGCAATCCACAGTCTATGGCTCTCTTCTCCATCGACAGTCTCCTCTTCGTGTTTGTCTCTCCCTCTCCCTCACCACCACCACCACAGCTCAACATTCCCATCGTTTGGCTCGACGATCTCGTCCTCTTCAGCTTCTCGCTATTGCTTATCAGCTTGGAAGAGAAGAATGGTTTTGCATCCACCCTTAACGGATTGTTTACTACATTCACATTCCTCTTCCTCCTAGATACGAAATCCCCTTGTTCAACCTCTCCATCTCCTCTCCAATTTAGGTTGGCGCCTCCCTGGCGGAAGAACAAAAAAATAAAAATATTGAGTAGGTGCGATAGAGGGAACCTTAGGTAACAAGAAATTGTAATGAAACCAATATAGATAGTACAAAGCTCTGGTTGCAATTGCAAATATAATTCAATCATAAAGTGGCTTTTACAAAGACCTAAGGTGTCTATATATAATAATGTTGGGACTTTAAAATTTTATTAATTGATAGAGATATTAATTTACAAAAAAAAATCCTTTTTAGAATTTTTTTTTATTTTTGAATATTTTTATTTACAAAAAAATATATATTTGATTTTGCCATATATATATTTATAAAATTTTAGAAATTTGAATTTCATATTTTTATTATATTATTTGGTTTATATGTTTATGTTTCATATAACTTATATGTGATTTTTCGATATAATTTTACTAAATATTATCAAAATATATTGAAATATTAAGAAAAAATAAAGGTATTTTCATTGTGAATATAAAACCAACAATATAATATTTAGTTTGTATTTATATGAAATTTATATATAGATATATTATTAATTTATGATTTTAATGAGACCATATATTTACATAAAATTTTCTAAAAATTATTATCTTATTTTAGAGTTTGTATATTGATGACGGAGGCGATGGATTTAGAACAAATCTTTCTTTTCTGTAGAACAAATCTTCATATAATAAACAAGTCTGCATAAGATTATTAATGGGTTAAGTACATGCATTTGTAGCCCTTGTCCTGCTGGAACAGGGGATCTCCAGAAACTAGATATCTGGAAGCAGATGGGGAACCCGGAGAGCAAGAAAGCGGCATTAGCTTCCTAAGCTGATATGTGATGTGATGCACGTTGCCTTTTTCTTGGCTGCTGTGAGAGTTGGTAAAAGGCAAATCATCTGTCTGTACTGTGTTACCATCAATAAACATGTTTTCTGAGTTTGAAACATGCACAGAACTACAGGTGAGGGAGAAAGGTTGGGACAGAAACTGATTCACAGCATGGTGCTTGTGTTAATTTGTGGCATGGGACTCGTTTATATAAAAAAGACAAAAATCAAACATGGGTGTCTGTCCATTAACACATTGATGGATTGTTAGAAGATTTTAATATACCAAAACCAACAAATATATTATAATAAACAGAGCTTTCCAATCATCATCATTCATCATTATAGGATGGAGCATGCCTTCTGCGCTTTGCTCTTCTTCTTCTTCTGCTTGGGTGGTTGCAACACCACTCGTATGGCTGCGTCAAAGACAGCTTTCACATTCTGCATTCAAACATTATGGTTTTAACATTACAAATCTGTCTAATATTAAACACTAATTTTGAATGTTATTCATGCGTACCTCTTGAGATTTGGAACTGCATTCGATGTAAGTAGGTGCTCCTATTAGCTTCCTAAGCTCCTCTCCCTGAACAGTTGAAATCGGGACAGCGCCAGGATGGTCGATGAAGAATTGCTTATCATCTCGAAGATCTAGAGAAAACAACACACACACACTTGTGTCAACAACTAGTAACTAAAAGGTGTGAGTGAGGTCATCAATGTAAAGTAGTCTCACCAAGCTTTGTTCCAACAAGGATGATGGGGACACCAGGCGCGTAATGTTTCAGTTCCGGGATCCACTGCAGAAACACACAAGAGGGAGAGTAAACAACATTTGCATCAAAACAAGATCTTAGATGGATTAAATCACCTTCTTGGAGACGTTTTCATAACTGGCTTTACTGATAAGAGAGAAGGCCAATATGAACACATCTGCTCCACGGTAGCTCAGTGGTCTTAATCTGTTGTAATCCTCTTGCCCTTTTTATACATAATTATCCCAAAATTTACAAAAACCTCAGATCCAAAAGCATATACAAAATCCAAACTTCAAAACACAAAAAGAATAGTTGTTATATATGAAAATACCTGCAGTATCCCACAATCCAAGATTAACGGTGGCTCCATTAACCACAACGTTTGCACTGAAATTATCGAAAACGGTTGGTACATAATCCTGTATGATTAGAGAAACCAGAAACCAAGAACGTGATGAGATGTTATTTATACAAAAAAAAAAATGAAAAAGTATTAAATACAAAAGAGCATGAGCTATGGACATAACCGTAGGGAAAGTGTTGCTTGTGTAAGAAATCAACAAACATGTTTTTCCGACAGCTCCATCACCAACCGTCACACACTTTACGAATCTCGAAGCGCTCATTGTCCCCCTCAAAGCTCAAAGATTTGAGCCTTCAGATCTTTAAAACTCTTTAAACCAGGCGCTGGAGTGGAGATCCTTTGCTCTTTATCTCTCTGTCTCTGTTAGTTTTCTTATTCTTCTTGATGCTCAAGTTCATCAACCATCTGGACATTGCGGATCGAAAGGAACAGACTTTGTCCCAGAAATGAGAAACCCATTAGCCCAGCGAGAGAGAGAGAGAGGAGAGAGAGAAACAGAACAAAACAAAAAAAAAACGAATAGTTTGTTAGTTAGCTTTCACCGGAAAAAATGGCGTTGAAACGTTCTCTCTCACTCTTTCTTCTCTTTAATGGCTCTGTTTTCTAACAAACTTACCAATCGATTGTCTGTTTTCTATTTATTTATTAGAGTGATACTTATATTATATTTAAGGAGCGCCCAATCTCAATCTTTTATAACGAACAATATCCTTTATTTGCTTGCTTCAGTGTTTAAAATTAATCATGAAAACTTTTTTTCTTCTTTAAGCAAATGCCCCTACCTAACAACACTAAACAGAAATGTCCAAAAGTTAATTAAGCGGTAGGTAAGTTTGCAATAATCACACATACTACTTCTCCCCTAATTCCTAATGATTTGACATAACCATTTTGCATTGGGACTTTTTTGTAAGTTGTAACCCTTTTCAATGAAGCTCAAATCAGTATTATAAACGATATGATATTCGTTTCTGCTGAGATTGGCTTTAACTCCTAGAGTTAACTGAATTAGTAGAAGTGAGCATTCTGTTATATCTGATATAATCTTCTTCAACCATTAATTGGATCCTAAAAGTTTACGAGGCTTGATGATCCATTCATGTTAAACATTTTTGTAAAAGAAAAAATTGGGGTCAAAGTAGACGTTTCATTCCCATGCATGTCATCACCGTCGGCTATGCACCAACGTAAATAAGCAAGACTTGAGAGGTTTTATTTATTTAAATGTCAATTGGAGATGGGGGCAGCAACGTGAATAAGCAAGACTCGAGGGGTTTCTAATCAAATATTCCTAAAGATATAGTGGCTTGTCTGTACACTCATAAGGAAGCAACCTCTTGACCTTATCTTGCTCCTTACAGATGCACTTAGCTTGGTTGTACACAGACTCAAAAGCTTGCATAAACACACTTGAGAGCCCAACCATTGTCTAAACCACGTAAGGGAATCCCATCTGCAAGTTACTTAAGAGTCATGGCTCTTAGTCACACTCACTGCCTTCTCATGCTTACTTTTCTCTTCTTGTGCTATTCCTTTTAGTAGTATCTCAACCTTTGCTCTCTTCTCTATTACAGGACTCTTTGTCATTTATTGTTATATACACATCAAAATGTTTAAACTTATTAGAGTTGAGAGGTCAATCAAAAGAACAAGGGCCGTAACAAGATACTGATAGATGAATGGAAGAGAAGAGTGATATAACAAATGACCAGCAAGAACACTCAATGCCATTCTCATCTTCTCCGTTTCTCTCTTTCATTGTTTTTACCGTCTACACTAGTATTATTATTAGCTAGTAAATTGTCAAAGAACATAACTTTCAGCTTTCATTATTGGTCAATAACAATAACTGTGAAGAAGAAAAAAAAAATGTAGCAACATTAAGGAGAATAAGAGCTCATCTCCTTTAAATTAGAATGATAAAAACAGATTGGTTAGAGAACCTGAGATTGAGATATATATATAACTCAGGCTCTTGGGCTCAGGGAGGACAAAGTGATATCCTGAAAAACCTTAAGCCTCCTCTTCTTGTCCATCACTTTCGTCTCTGTCCCCAAAACAGCCATGATCATCGCTTCTTCAAACTCCTTGTTATCCGGTAATCCACAGTCTATCGCTCTCTTCTCCATCGACAATCTCCTCTTCGCGTTTGTCTCTCCCTCCTCACCACAACTCAACATTCCCATCGTCGTTTGGCTCGACGATCTTGTCCTCTTCAGCTTCTCGTTATTACTGATCAACTTCGAAGAGAAGAATGGTTTTGCATCCACCCTCAATGGGTTTACCACCACATTCACATTCACATTCGTCTTCACGTTCTCATCACCGTATCCATCATCATTCCTGGGTGGCTTCGGTTTAGCCGCCTTCACGCTCTGTTCTCTACAAGGCTGAGGCTGCCACACAGAAGAAGACCCGAACATGGCGTCGAAAAGCCTCCTCTGCTCAACTCTATCATCCCCTCCTCTTCTCATCGTCTCAGAGCCAAGATCATTAAGCATCTGCTGCGCTCTCTCGTAAGCTTTCAGATGCGAATCCACTCCTCTAGGACCATCGACCACCGCGGGCTTCACGCGTCGTAGCGTCTCTTTGGCTTCACCGATCCTGCCTTGCTTCATAAGGCAGATTCCGAGGTTGCACATCTTGTTGTTGTCCGGCGCGATCGATAGTGCTCTCCTGTACGCATCTTCGGCTTCCGAGAAGTTGTCTCTTTGCATCAAGGCCCATCCTAAGTTTCCCAGCAGCCGCGTGGCTTCTTGCTCCACAGAGACTTGGAACTTCTTCCCCTGAGACCTAGCGGTTTTGGTTCGTTTGCCGTTAAAGGCGAGTCCTTTCTGAATCAAGAAGAGTTTGTGCTTCAGAAGTGTGATCTGGTCATCTAATCTCCCACATCTCTGCAAACAAACAAACAAATCCAAATCAATACATAAGAAACAGAGGAAACAGAGAAACAGGGGTGATGCTCTGTTTTTTTTGTGTAAAGTAAGGACCTTGTAGAGATCTAGGAGGATGTTGTCAAGTGATTCCTGAGCTTGATCTGAACACCTGACTCTGAGAGATTTAATAGCTTCAATGGCTTCTTCTGCCCGATCTTGCTGCTTCATCACAATAGCCATATCTTTCAGAGCACTGTCTACTCTGTCTCCAGCGTTAATGGCGGACCAAAACAGAGGAATTGCTCTCTCGGGATCCTTCTCCACCAACTGAATCCATAACCAATCTATCAATCAGGTGAAAACGAAAAAAAAAACGCAAAATGAAACGCAGAATACAGGAAAGGATGTAACTTTTAAGTCACCTGAACGTTCTTGGCTCTGACATAAGGACTGTCTCCGATAGGAACTTTGTGGATAGCGTGAAATGATTCAGACTGAGTGCGGGAGATACCGAGTGGCTTTGCAGGAGAGCTCGGTGCTGATTTGGTCGGTCTGAATACATCTTTCATCATCTTTGCAGTGAATAAAGACGAAGAGAAATGAATCTCAGAGTAGGAGTGATGAGAGAGAGAGAGAGAGAGATGGTGAGGTGTAAGAAGACGGCTTGAGCGAGATCGAAACTATTAAAAGGGTTTAAAATTTCCGACCGTTGAGGTCACTAGCCGTTGTATTTTGCATTTTTTTTCCATTTCCGCTTATTGAGGGGAGCGGTTCTCATCTACTCGACCACTCCCTTGACTTGCATTGTATTTACACATTTTGCCCCTTCAATACAAAATCAGTCAAATTTGGACAAATATCATTTAAGATTTTTCTCTGAATTTTTATAGAAACTACTGAATATCCATTATTTAGATTCTTGTCTATAGAAAAGTCAATTAAAGATAAAAAATAGGCCCTTTTACAAAACTGAAAGGCCCATCAAGAGCTTGCACAGTTTGAGTATCAAAATTGCTGTGAAAAGTTTTGTCATCACCAGCCACTCATGTTGTTGTGAATCTTGGAGTTTTGGGAACGGCCTCCTTTGTCCTTGTATGTGTTTCTTGAAGACTGTGACTTTCTACCTCCCCTGGCTGCTGCCATGGCTCTGCGTCTTTGCTTGCCTAGTTTTTTGTCCAGCTCCTGAACAAAGGAAGGTGCATATTTGTTATGTTAGGTCAAATACTCTCTTGAGTTACTACGACTGACTACACCAAGGATACTAACCTCATCTCTTCCAGCTTCATTTTCATCTCCACTGCTTTCGCCTTTCTCGTTATCATCCAAATCAACTTCTGCCTCAACTTCATCTGATCTTTTCTGCTCCTACACATCATACCAAAGCAGTCATTTAGTTTTAGCACGAGGAGGCTGCAGAGAGAGCATGTGCCAGTTATATGATGAGCTTGAAAAAAAATTATACCTTCTCTTGCAACTGTAGTGATTTCATTTCACTTAGGTTTCCTTCTTCATTTGACCCAAACGCCTGCTCTTCATCATCAAATTCCTCATCCTCGTCAGAATCTGTACTCTTCTCCAGCCCACCTTCAATAAACTACACAAGAAAGAAACCACATGTTTATTCTATATACATGTTTCTTAAATACATACAGAAAGCAGTGTTATTACTGAGGTCATAGGGTGACATACTTTATCGAGGTCATTCTGCTCCTTTTTTGTGAAACCACTAGCTTCTAGTTCTCTATCCAAAGCATTGGCATCTTTAATAATATCATAGAAAGATGGTCTGCTGTTCTCATCCACTTCCACCTCTGTCTCATCATCTCTATCTTCTTGGAAAGACATATTAAACCTGGAAGAAAGGAATTGAGTTCAACAGAAATGGAGAAATTTGTTTTTCTCCTAGATTAGGAGACTATAAGAATGAGAGATCATATGCTACTAAGTAATGAGAATAGATGATATGTAAATAATAATAAAAAACGATTGGTAACTAACCTTTTTCTAAAAAACTTGAAGATGCATTCAATATCACGGTCAAAGTACCTGAAAGAAAGAAAGAAAGAAAAAAATCATTAACAAACATAGAAACAATCATGGAAAATGATAAAAGGAGGACAGAGAGCCATGATCCAGAGATGAGATATCGCATACATCTGTGCATTCTGGTGTGAAACAGATACCATTTGTGGAAAGTCAATCATCGTAATCTTCTCTTCATCATCAATCTTAAGATATACAAACATAAACAAAGGTGTAAGCAGAGGAAGCATCAGGATGATCACACAATCATATAACGACGCAGCAATTTCAGAAAATGTAACTTACGAATACAAGACACTAATTAAATACATAGGCATCTCACCATGATGTTGAACTCATTAAAGTCGCAATGAATTAGACCATGCTCAGCCAAACGAACAACAATGCCTATAATTTTCTCGAAAACTGTCTCAGGATTCTGTAATTGCTTCACCTGAACCCTGTCATCAGCAAGATGTGATTCACAGCAGCCAGCAAGGTTATAACTGTTTCTTAGTGAGTGAGTGAAGCAAATGGATCAATTTTAAGGAGTCTTAAGATATATCCTGGTGTACGAACATGAAGGTAGAGATCCTTACATGGGGTATCCCTGTACAAGAGACATGATAACACAGTGCCTATTGCAGTCGATAGCTTTTGGAACCGGAAAGTCATGTTCTTCCAACGCCTGCTCAATCGGGAGCCAAACAAACATTAGGCCAAGAATAACAAGAATAGTGTTACAAAACCATGGAGGCGTGATAACACATCAAACCTTCATAAAAGCAAACTCCTTGAGAGCGGCAAGACGGGAGAGATACAACCAGCTGAAACTACTGCGATGCCTCAAGTAGTCACGCTTAGATTTGACAGCCCTAAAGGAGGTTCTCCCTAGTCTATGCAACTTCATTGCCAGAATAGTTCCATCGTCCTGAGCCACCTCAAATATGTCTAATAATATCCCATCATAACACTATCAGCAACTGATCCCAGCAACAACCAATGCAATGGATATCATATCAACATAAAGGAAGACTGACCTGACTCTTTACCAACCCCAATCTGACGACCAACACCGGTAAATACACCACGGTTGACCAACGTTTTAATGGCAAGAAAGTCGTAACCCAGATAAGTGAGTCTGAATCCATCATCTTTAACGCAAGAAAAAAAAGCAACAATCATTTAGACTATGCGAATTATTTCAAATGAGTGCCAAGCAGAAAAGATACTCACATTTAGAGCGGTCGTGATGCAGAAGCTTATACTTGAGCAAGTTCTTCAGGACTTTGTATGTGCCTCCATGTCTGTTGCAAATATAAACAGTTATGTGCGAATTACACAAAATATGCTTGCTTCATCAAAACACACAACTTTAATGAAAGAAAATAAAAGGGGCATACTTTAGACCAGCAATGCGATCTACGAGCTCACAAGGAACAATCTCATGCTGCAAAACAAAAGCAAAATATTTTCAGAGAAATTCAAAAAAAGAAATCAATTCTAGAAAAGAAAGGAGAAAGAGGAGAAGACTGACGTTTCGCATTCCCATCTCCACAGCAGTGAGAACTCTAAAATCATCTTTCGAAAGATATCTCAACACATTCACGTCAAGCTTCATCCTGATTCGTTCAACCACCCTGGTTGAATTCAAATTATAAAAACTTTCTCAAATTGATATGTATTACTGAATTAAAACCTAGAACAGCAAACACCCCAAATTAACACTTTAATGTTTAAACTTCACAGACTTATAGAGTAATAAACATGGCCCTCTATGCAACAAGTAGATTACGATTTTATCACAGACAAGAACAAAGAAAGCTTGCTGTGTCTAGGAACGACACACACAGGAGCGGTTCTGAAGAAGCTTTACCTGAAACTTTGAGAGAAAGAGCGGCGCAAAGAGAATCAAGTTAGTTTTCCTGCCAATACAGAAGAATCCCAAGACCAACCAATTATCTAATTACCAAGAATAATAATTAGATATTTTTGTTTATCATAAACTAGTAACAAGGTCGTTGTAGTATAGTGGTAAGTATTCCCGCCTGTCACGCGGGTGACCCGGGTTCGATCCCCGGCAACGGCGTAAATATTTTTGGTTATTACTTCAAAATTAGAGTAAAAAGTTTGAACAAAAAAAAAATAGATTTAAAAGAAATTGGCTTCGCCCGGGTTCGAACCGGAGACCTTCAGTGTGTTAGACTGACGTGATAACCAACTACACCACGAAACCATTGTGTTAGTGGTTACAAAAGAAAAACAATTCTAATAAACAAAGTTGCGGGGACTTTGATTCAAAAACTATTTTCGTGTGTTTCTCGTCATGTTATGTGTACAAAACTATATGGAGAAGATGCAAATATTCATGAAACATTCTACATTTATAGCCAGAAAGAAGAAATGCCATAGGTCCAACAAAACAAGTAGCGGTGCCGTGAACAGCTATTTTCTCATGGACAAAATTGGTAATTTGCTAAAATTGTCAATTAAGATTTAAAGCAAGAATGTCAACACAGGCTAATGATCAAACAAAACAAAACAAATTCGAACCAAAGTTACAACTTGAAAACTGAGACCGTTATTGTAAGATCTGGCAAGGCTCAGGTTTCCTTTGAAGGGCCTTTCTTGGCTGCTTCTGCAGCAGCCTTCTCTGCTTCGATCTCAGCCACAATAGCATCGATTTCAGCTTCTTCTAGCTGCCTCAGAGTACCTTCCTCCCGTGTCATTAGAGCAACCTCAATGTTCTTTCCCCCACTCTCAACTACCTGTAAATTTGCAAACCTCATCAGCTCTGTTAGTTTTGCTTCTAACCTAAAGCCAACTTTTTAGGTGACGCACATTGATTACAAAAAAACATACGCATAGGCAAGCAAGAATCCAATTCACATGATCAAAAGAAACCTACTTGGTAACAGGGCACCCAGCAATAGCTCAAAAGAAACCTACATTGTCTAGTTACAGAACACGAGAGGATAAGCTAACCTCAAGCAGGGCACGGATAGCAAGTTTCACAGTTTCTTGGCCAGAGGTCTCTTTATAATTCTTCTCCAGAAACTCCCTGATCGAGTTTGAGTTTCTCCCAGTTGCATTAGCCTTCCAAGCAGAGAAGGTACCCGACGGATCAGTCTGATAAAGCGAGGGAATACGAGTGTATGGATCAAAACCAACAATAAGAGTGGAAAGACCAAAAGGTCTCACACCACCACTTTGAGTATACTTCTGCTGAAGCCCTGCAATGTACCGAGTGATGTACTCAACAGTCACAGGATCCTCCAACGTAAGCCTGTGGCTTTGACACTCGATCCTGGCCTTGTTAATCAGGACACGAGCATCTGCCTTGAGCCCAGCACAGGCCAACGCAACGTGGTTATCAAGGCTCACAATCTTTCTGGCTGATCTGTCAGAAAAAAAAAAAAAAAAAAAAGATGCGAGTGAGAAGACAGCACCAGAAGTTCAGAACTCAACTCAAAGGGGAATCTCACGAACTACAAACACCATAAAGGTGAAAACTTTATTCGATTCCAACACCAAAATTTAACGCAAGGTTCAATCTTTACACTCGTAAATCAAAAATTAAAGTCTTTTAAACTACGGATCAGCTCCGATTGTACGATCTAACACTCCAAGTTACGAAGTTGATACAAAATCCCCAACATCAATTGACCTAAAATCAAGCGACCCAGAGTGTGTAACAACTTGAATCGGTAGAGATCGGGAGCTATTATACCTTGTATCCTGGAGCTTAGGGGTGGATTTCTTCTCGACGGCGAGGACGACGGTATCGGTGCCGCGGACTCCAACGGCGGCGTTACCTTTACGGACAGCTTCTAGGGCATACTCTACCTGAAAAAGGTGACCGTCGGGGGAGAACACTGTGATTGCTCGATCGTATCTCGCCATCTCTCAGCTCTTTTCTCCTTCTCTATCTATTGAGTGTTCGTTCTGATTCACCTCTCCTCTCTCTCTCTCTCTTTCGTTTTGTTCAAAATCGATTCCGACTTAGGCGACAAGCTAGATTCCGGTTTAATTCCACTGCGGACAAGTTCACGTGAACACACTCCTTGATGGATTTGTTTCTGTAGTGGGCCCAAAATCAACCACATTAGCCCAAAAATTGGCAAATGTTGAAAGCTTTTTAAGCCATTTTTAACTTAGGGGTAGACATGGCATTTCGACTCTCGGGTATCCCGGGTATCGGATAGTTTGGATAGAAACTGGAAGATCTATTTATTACTTAGTTTATTTTCGGTTTGAGTTCGATTTGAATAATTTTGGATTTTTTTCAGTTAGTAAAACTAGAAATTGAAAAACACCAAAATATTTTGTTTTCTCTTTGATTTCAATTCCGATTAAATTATTTTGAATAATTTGGATAAATTATCGAATATTTTTGGTAAATCATCGGTATTTTGGATAAATTATCAAATAATTAGAATGATTAGAATAAAACTGTCTGATAATTCGTATTATTTTGGATATTTTGTATATATATATATATAGATACTTTCATATGCTTTAAGATAAATTCAGATACCTTTTAATAATTTTTTTCCAAAAACTTTCAGATGTTTGTAATAAACTTTTAACTCATTATATATATAGTTATATATGTATATAATTAATATTCTATATACTCTTATACCCGTTCGGTTCTCAGTTTGTCGATTATTTTGGATATAGAAATATAGGACTATTAAGTATTTGAAGATTTTGATATATCCAGTTCTAGTTTCAGATATTTTGGTTCGTATATCCAGTTCTAGTTTCAGATATTTTGGTTCGTGTCTTCGATTTTTGTGTTTTTTTTTTTTGCCCAAACCTACTTATATTTAAATGTGTGAGGTTCTCGAAGGTTGAGATAATATTCATCTCACAGTATTTCAAAGTGAATATTATCTCTAAATTTGAATTATTTAACTATAATTTTTTCTTTTTATCTTGAGATATCCAAAACTAAAAAGATAAGTTTGCAATTAGGTTGGTCTTACTACCAGTACCAACAGTACAAGAAAACAAAGCAATAGCTACATATATTGTGTGCTAATTAGACGACATTTTTGGGCGTCTTTATCCATATGTTTTCTTGTAGTGCAACAAAGGTAGTCTAAGCGATGATTTGGTCGAGAGGCTTGGGAGCTTCCTTTGGGTCGAGAGGCTTGGAAGCTTCCTTATGGTCATCATGTTCTTCTTTAGCCAGCTTCTTGAGGCGAGCCAGCTCGAGATCTCTACCCATCTTTCTCTTATACATCTCCGCAAACGTAATTGGCTCCTCCAGTATCGGCTTCTCTCCTTCTCTCACTTTAAGCGGATACACGGTTGCTTCCGGCGCCGGATTCTGGAACGTGGCTATAGATAATCTGCTCGAATTGGAGTTCACCACCGCCTGATGGTCAGCGTTCTTGAACCTCCCGTTGCTCAGATACTTCAACAGACATGCAAGAGTATAATTTGACCAAATAAAAATTCACAAACCGAGAAAATAAAAGCAGAGTCTGAGAGAGGTTAATTAAGAAAGTACTAATTACGTGACCATGGTCTCCAAGATTGACGACAAAAGCTCCTTCGACAGGCTGAACCGTAATCCATGTCTTCCCATCGTCTCGTGTGGCTTGTAAACCACCGACTTGGTCTTGGAGCAGCAAAGTGATGGTTCCAGGGTCAGTGTGACGCTTGAGCCCGAGGGTGAGATCGGGCTGAGGGCATTTTGGGTAATAGTTAACAACTATTTTCTGGTCCATATCGACGCACGCATTGGTAAGTGCTTCTTTCTCAAGCCCCATAGCTTCAGACAAAATCTCAAGAAGCTTACAAGCCAACTCCATCAGCTTCTCGCTGTACTCCTCAGTCACTTTCAGCCACCCTTCCGGCTTACCCGGCCACCGTGAGTAGTCTCTGTTTCTCACCGGGCACGAGAAATACGTCACGATCTCTCGCCAATCTTGAACAACCTCTCCCTACATATATAATGATTTATTTTGACCAAAAAAAAAAAACATAACCAAGAAACACATGCATGCTTCGAGTAATTGTTGGTTTTGAGAACATACTATAAAATACAAAAATCAAGTAGAAAATTGTTAGGATCCGACATATGTACCTAGGAAGGAGATCTAAAGTAAGTTACAAGTTGGCATCTAATGAATTAAGCGACATACATTTTATAAAACTATTTTAGAGAACTTACTAAAACATTATGGTGGATTTACCTGGAGATGACTAGAGACGATGAATCCTCCTTTTTTACCACCGGACATGTCGAACTTGATTTTATCCTCAGGTGGCAAAGAGAAGAAGTCGCTAGCGAGACGAGTCATATCAGCCACCAATTTAGTATCGACGCCATGGTCGACGACCTGGAAAACTCCCCAGTTCTCACAAGCCTCAACGATCTGACGACATATCTCTCCTCTTTACCACCAGCATGGTCGATTCCCGCGAGAGATATCACGGGGATTTCGTTGCTGAACTCATTGTAGGCAACCTTGGGACGTTCGTCCTCGTCCCGGACGAACTTGGAGTTGAGCTTAGACTCTCCCGCAAGCTCAGTTAGAGTTGCTGGAGCCATTTATATTCTGAAGAGTGTTAAATTACAAAAGGCAAAAAGATTGAATGAACAAAAGAGAGAGAATGTGTAATGAATATATAAGAAGACACAACAAGCAAAACTGGTTATAACGATTAAATTATTTTGAATAATTTGGATAAATTATCGAATATTTTGGTAAATCATCGGTATTTTGGATAAATTATCAAATAATTAGAATGATTAGAATAAAACTGTCTGATAATTCGTATTATTTTGGATATTTTGTATATATATATATATAGATACTTTCATATGCTTTAAGATAAATTCAGATACCTTTTAATAATTTTTTTCCAAAAACTTTCAGATGTTTGTAATAAACTTTTAACTCATTATATATATAGTTATATATGTATATAATTAATATTCTATATACTCTTATACCCGTTCGGTTCTCAGTTTGTCGATTATTTTGGATATAGAAATATAGGACTATTAAGTATTTGAAGATTTTGATATATCCAGTTCTAGTTTCAGATATTTTGGTTCGTATATCCAGTTCTAGTTTCAGATATTTTGGTTCGTGTCTTCGATTTTTGTGTTTTTTTTTTTTGCCCAAACCTACTTATATTTAAATGTGTGAGGTTCTCGAAGGTTGAGATAATATTCATCTCACAGTATTTCAAAGTGAATATTATCTCTAAATTTGAATTATTTAACTATAATTTTTTCTTTTTATCTTGAGATATCCAAAACTAAAAAGATAAGTTTGCAATTAGGTTGGTCTTACTACCAGTACCAACAGTACAAGAAAACAAAGCAATAGCTACATATATTGTGTGCTAATTAGACGACATTTTTGGGCGTCTTTATCCATATGTTTTCTTGTAGTGCAACAAAGGTAGTCTAAGCGATGATTTGGTCGAGAGGCTTGGGAGCTTCCTTTGGGTCGAGAGGCTTGGAAGCTTCCTTATGGTCATCATGTTCTTCTTTAGCCAGCTTCTTGAGGCGAGCCAGCTCCAGATCTCTACCCATCTTTCTCTTATACATCTCCTCAAACGTAATAGGCTCCTCCAGTATCGGCTTCTCTCCTTCTCTCACTTTAAGAGGATACACGGTTGCTTCCGGCGCCGGATTCTGGAACGTAGCTATGGATAATCTGCTCGAATTGGAGTTCACCACCGCCTGATGGTCAGCGTTCTTGAACCTCCCGTTGCTCAGATACTTCAACAGACATGCAAGAGTATAATTTGACCAAATAAAAATTCACAAACCGAGAAAATAAAAGCAGAGTCTGAGAGAGGTTAATTAAGAAAGTACTAATTACGTGACCATGGTCTCCAAGATTGACGACAAAAGCTCCTTCGACAGGCTGAACCGTAATCCATGTCTTCCCATCGTCTCGTGTGGCTTGTAAACCACCGACTTGGTCTTGGAGCAGCAAAGTGATGGTTCCAGGGTCAGTGTGACGCTTGAGCCCGAGGGTGAGATCGGGCTGAGGGCATTTTGGGTAATAGTTAACAACTATTTTCTGGTCCATATCGACGCACGCATTGGTAAGTGCTTCTTTCTCAAGCCCCATAGCTTCAGACAAAATCTCAAGAAGCTTACAAGCCAACTCCATTAGCCTCTCGCTGTACTCCTCAGTCACTTTCACCCACCCTTCTGGCTTATTCGGCCACCGTGAGTAGTCTCTGTTTCTCACCGGGCACGAGAAATACGTCACGATCTCTCGCCAATCTTGAACAACCTCTCCTACATATATAATGATTTATTTTGACCAAAAAAACATAACCAAGAAACACATGCATGCTTCGAGTAATTGTTGGTTTTGAGAACATACTATAAAATACAAAAATCAAGTAGAAAATTGTTAGGATCCGACATATGTACCTAGGAAGGAGATCTAAAGTAAGTTACAAGTTGGCATCTAATGAATTAAGCGACATACAAAAGTTTTATAAAATTATTTTAGACAACTTACTATAAAATTATGGTGGATTTACCAGGAGATGACTCGAGACGATGAATCCTCCTTTTTTACCACCGGACATGTTGAACTTTAGCTTTTCATTAGGAGGTAAAGCGAAGAAGTCGCGAGCTAAACGAGTCATATCAGTTACCAAACTAGTATCGACGCCATGATCGACGACCTGGAAAACTCCCCAATTCTCACAAGCCTCAACGATCTGACGACATATCTCTCCTCTTTTACCACCAGCATTGTCGAATCCTGCGAGAGATATCACGGGGATTTCGTTGCTGAACTCATTGTAGGCAACCTTGGGACGTTCGTCCACGTCCCGGACGAACTTGGAGTTGAGCTTAGACTCTCCGGCAAGCTCAGTTAGAGTTGCTGGAGCCATTTATATTCTCAAGAGTGTTAATTAAATTACAAAAGGCAAACAGATTGAATGAACAAAAGAGAGAGAATGTGTAATGAATATATAAGAAGACACAACAAGCAAAACTGGTTATAACAATTAAATCTTTTGTAACTATGGCTACAATTTTGTATTTATTTGGTCAGTAGCTATATTTAGTTTCAAAATATTTTTGTAATTGTGGATCTGTGAATATCATCCAAAGGATGTTTGTGGTTCTTATCAACAAATCATAAATATATATATATCCTTGGCTATAACTAACCACAAGTCATATCATAAATGTTTCTATGTACAGCGACACGCCTTATTATCGCCATAGCTTTGTAGCTATTTTAAGTTTGTAGCTTTTTAAACTTCGCTAAAAACCCCTAAGGAAATCATGAAACTGAATCATTCATCACTGACTGTTGGTGCTAGTGTTTTTACTTTGGATCAAGCTTTTCAAGTGTTTGGAATTTAAAGTTTGTAGCTACTTAATATTATGTTGTATTTATAAATTTAGTTTTTGTAAATTTTAGTTTTATACACAATTTTTCGAGAGAAAAGAGTGGTAGCTGAGAAAACTTTTCAAAGCTTGTGATGACTGACAAACGCAGAAGTCGTTCGCTAACTACCACGGTATTTCTATCTCTTCACTTTCTAGAAGACAAGTTACTCAACTAGCTACATGCATCCCCTTTTTATTTCTAGTAATAATAGATTATGAGATATATCAACCACACGGGGTAGTTTAGTGGTATGTGAATTTTGGGAGATTCAAGTTCGAAATGATCAAACAGTACTTATAAATATGTGTGATTACATGGATATAGGGCTATGCTTTAGACTTTATTTGAGATCCAATAAGAAAATATATATATGTAGAATGCACCTTCCATTCAAAATTAGTTTTGACCATTTCCGAAGGTCTTACGTTACAAAAGATCCAGATCATCATCAATTTGCATGACATAATCACGTTCAAGAGACAAGACGCCTATTTTCCTTTTTTTTGAACAACAGACGCCTATTTTCCTAAAAGTTGAGAATACAGATGATCAGAATTTTCTATTGTTGCCGCGCGCACCGGCTGGAACACAGTTTGGAAAAAAATCATTTGTGATTTCTGGGCCCAATAAAGGCCCGTTAAAGAGATGAATACGGAGAAAGGTCGTTGTCGCAATGAGGACTTTGATTATTTGGTAGTGGCAAAACTAACCGACACATGAAAACGTAAGGACGTTCCAACGAACCTCTCTACTTGTATTTACCCAAAGCTATATTTCGTGTGAAGTAAACGCAAAGACATTCCCATCTACATTCTGTTGCTAATACTTTAAAAAAAAAATGCACCATAAAATAGATAACAACTTACCAATCGAGCTCTTTTTTCAAAAAACAACTTACCAATCATAATTGTCGTTTAGTGGGATCTCGACCCGTTATTGAAAATGAAATGACATATTTGATATATCCAGTTCTAGTTTCAGATATTTTGGTTCGTATATCCAGTTCTAGTTTCAGATATTTTGGTTCGTGTCTTGATTTTTGTGTTTTTTTTTTGCCCAAACCTACTTATATTTAAATGTGTGAGGTTCTCGAAGGTTGAGATAATATTCATCTCACAGTATTTCAAAGTGAATATTATCTCTAAATTTGAATTATTTAACTATAATTTTTTTATCTTGAGATATCCAAAACTAAAAAGATAAGTTTGCAATTAGGTTGGTCTTACTACCAGTACCAACAGTACAAGAAAACAAAGCAATAGCTACATATATTGTGTGCTAATTAGACGACATTTTTGGGCGTCTTTAT
Source organism: Brassica carinata (assembly GCA_016771965.1). Taxonomy (NCBI): domain Eukaryota; kingdom Viridiplantae; phylum Streptophyta; class Magnoliopsida; order Brassicales; family Brassicaceae; genus Brassica; species Brassica carinata. The sequence continues at coordinate 14,732,742 of CM028700.1, forward strand.
CCATATGTTTTCTTGTAGTGCAAAAAGGTAGTCTAAGCGATGATTTGGTCGAGAGGCTTGGCAGCTTCCTTTGGGTCGATAGGCTTGGCAGCTTCCTTGTGGTCATGTTCTTCTTTAGCCAGCTTCTTGAGGCGAGCCAGCTCGAGATCTCTACCCATCTTTCTCTTATACATCTCCGCAAACGTAATAGGCTCCTCCAGTATCGGCTTCTCTCCTTCTCTCACTTTAAGCGGATACACGGTTGCTTCCGGCGCCGGATTCTGGAACGTAGCTATAGATAATCTGCTCGAGTTGGAGTTCACCACCGCCTGGTGGTCAGCGTTCTTGAACCTCCCGTTGCTCAGATACTTCAAGAGACATGCAAGATTTGACCAAATAAAAATCACAAACGGAAAAAATAATTAAAAGCAGAGTATAAGAGAGGTTAGAAAAGTACTAACGTGACCATGGTCGCCAAGATTGACGACAAAAGCTCCTTCAACAGGCTGAACCGTAATCCATGTCTTCCCATCGTCTCGTGTGGCTTGTAAACCACCGACTTGGTCTTGGAGCAGCAAAGTGATGGTTCCAGGGTCAGTGTGACGCTTGAGCCCGAGGGTGAGATCAGGCTGAGGGCATTTTGGGTAATAGTTAACAACTATTTTCTGGTCCATATCGACGCATGCATTGGTAAGTGCTTCTTTCTCAAGCCCCATAGCTTCAGACAAAATCTCAAGAAGCTTACAAGCCAACTCCATCAGCCTCTCGCTGTACTCCTCAGTCACTTTCAGCCACCCTTCCGGCTTACCCGGCCACCGTGAGTAGTCTCGGTTTCTCACCGGGTACGAGAAATACGTCACGATCTCTCTCCAATCTTGAACAACCTCTCCCTACATATGTAATGATTTATTTTGACCAAAAAAACATAACCAAGAAACACATGCATGCTTCGAGTAATTGTTGGTTTTGAGAACATACTATAAAATACAAAAATCAAGTAGAAAATTGTTAGGATCCGACATATGTACCTAGGAAGGAGATCTAAAGTAAGTTACAAGTTGGCATCTAATGAATTAAGCGACATACAAAAGTTTTATAAAATTATTTTAGACAACTTACTATAAAATTATGGTGGATTTACCAGGAGATGACTCGAGACGATGAATCCTCCTTTTTTACCACCGGACATGTTGAACTTTAGCTTTTCATTAGGAGGTAAAGCGAAGAAGTCGCGAGCTAAACGAGTCATATCAGTTACCAAACTAGTATCGACGCCATGATCGACCACCTGAAAAACTCCCCAATTCTCACAAGCCTCAACGATCTGACGACATATCTCTCCTCTTTACCACCAGCATTGTCGAATCCTGCGAGAGATATCACGGGGATTTCGTTGCTGAACTCATTGTAGGCACCTTGGGACGTTCGTCCACGTCCCGGACGAACTTGAGTTGAGCTTAGACTCTCCGGCAAGCTCAGTTAGAGTTGCTGGAGCCATTTATATTCTGAAGAGTGTTAAATTACAAAAGGCAAAAAGATTGAACAAACAAGAAAAGAGAGAAAATGTAATATATAATAAGACACAACAAGCAAAACTGGTTATAACAATTAAATCTTTTGTAACTATGGCTACAATTTTGTATTTATTTGGTCAGTAGCTATATTTAGTTTCAAAATATTTTTGTAATTGTGGATCTGTGAATATCATCCAAAGGATGTTTGTGGTTCTTATCAACAAATCATAAATATATATATATCCTTGGCTATAACTAACCACAAGTCAAATCATAATTGTTTCTATGTATAGCGACGAGCTTATTATCGCCACAGCTTTGTAGCTATTTTAAGTTTGTGGCTTTTTAAACTTCGGCTAAAAACCCCTAAGGAAATCATGAAACTAAATCATTCATCACTGACTATTGGTGCAAGTATTTTTACTTTGGATCAAGCTTTCAAGTGTTTGGAATTTAAAGTTTGTAGCTACTTAATATTATGTTGTATTTATAAATTTAGTTTTTGTAAATTTTAGTTTTATACACAATTTTTCGAGAGAAAAGAGTGGTAGCTGAGAAAACTTTTCAAAGCTTGTGATGACTGACAAACGCAGAAGTCGTTCGCTAACTACCACGGTATTTCTATCTCTTCACTTTCTAGAAGACAAGTTACTCAACTAGCTACATGCATCCCTTTTATTTCTAGTAATAATAGATTATGAGATATATCAACCACACGGGGTAGTTTAGTGGTATGTGAATTTTGGGAGATTCAAGTTCGAAATGATCAAACAGTACTTATAAATATGTGTGATTACATGGATATAGGGCTATGCTTTAGACTTTATTTGAGATCCAATAAGAAAATATATATATGTAGAATGCACCTTCCATTCAAAATTAGTTTTGACCATTTCCGAAGGTCTTACGTTACAAAAGATCCAGATCATCATCAATTTGCATGACATAATCACGTTCAAGAGAGAAGACAAGACGCCTATTTTCCTTTTTTTTTTGAACAACAGACGCCTATTTTCCTAAAAGTTGAGAATACAGATGATCAGAATTTTCTATTGTTGCCGCGCGCACCGGCTGGAACACAGTTTGGAAAAAAATCATTTGTGATTTCTGGGCCCAATAAAGGCCCGTTAAAGAGATGAATACGGAGAAAGGTCGTTGTCGCAATGAGGACTTTGATTATTTGGTAGTGGCAAAACTAACCGACACATGAAAACGTAAGGACGTTCCAACGAACCTCTCTACTTGTATTTACCCAAAGCTATATTTCGTGTGAAGTAAACGCAAAGACATTCTCATCTACATTCTGTTGCTAATACTTTAAAAAAAAAAAATGCACCATAAAAATAGATAACAACTTACCAATCGAGCTCTTTTTTCAAAAAAAAAAAAACAACTTACCAATCATAATTGTCGTTTAGTGGGATCTCGACCCGTTATTGAAAATGAAATGACATATTTATATGACCGGACCATTGCATAATCTAATCATAACGTGGTCAATTATACTAACCTAGTCACCATCCGTTTTAGCAACAACAACCAACGGTTGCAATCTTATTTTGAGAGAGTGATGCTTCTTTCTTTATAAAAAGCTTTACATGACATGGTCACATGGACCACGAACTCATACAACAAGAGCAACAAAACAACCCTCAATTAGCAGCATTCTTACAATGGTTCGCGCCGAGATCGACACTGGAGCTCCTTTCCGGTCTGTTAAAGAGGCCGTCACTCTCTTCGGCGAGAGAATTCTTCTCGGTGATAATTACATCAACAAGTCCGAGAGGTAGTAACATTTAAATGCATACATGTTTTGCATATATCAAATTATTAACATTGTTGCAATGGCATGCGACCGTGTGGTTAGAGAAACAATGGAGATAACGGAGTTAGAAGCAAAAGCATTGAAGCTGAGCTGGATGAAGTAAAGGAGAATCTGAAGAAAGCAGAAGAAGAGAACAAGGTTTTGTCTCAGCTCCTCGAAACTCTAACACAAGAGCTTGAAACGGCTAAGGAAAGGCTAAGCCACTCGCTCAGAAAATTCCCTGAACACCCTCAAGTTGAAGATGACCTCAAATTTGTAGAGCAATCCAGGGTTATTGAACCGGATAGAATAACCGAGATCAAGATGAACCGGTTTGACGAAAATGAGGTGTATGACGAGGATTGTTTGGAGAGGAGGCGTTCGGTGAAGTTTGCGAATCCACCATTGTTAACGAAAGTCATTGAGAGCAAAGAGGAGAAGAAGAAGAACCAAGTTATGGTGAAGAAGCAGACAAAGAAGATGAAGCCATTGGCTGCTTGGCTCTTTGCAAGAAACCGATCTAGTTAATAACCATTTTTAGCTGATCTTATCTCGCGTTTATATGCATAACATATCCGAAATAATAACCCAAAGAACTGATAGTTCTTTTTGGGGATTCATTCAACTTAAATTTGTAACAGTTTTCTTGTCGATATGCATGTAAGTAACTACATAGACAAACTGGATCATGTCAAATGTTTAAAGGGAGTTTAGCATCCGAAATATGAATAATAATCACATCACATGGTTCATGTGTTTGATATTTCTAGTGATCATACCACCCTCATTTGAAATCATCTTCAAGACCAGGTCGAAGAAACTTTAGCATTTCTTCCATTTCATTCGTCGAAATCATTAGAACTTTCTGGAAGAAAGGCCCTGCGTTCTACTCTTGAGGAAAGTTGCTTAAAAGTTATCCTCTGGATTTGTTATGGGCTGTTTCAACGAACGTCTCACAACTTATCATTCGCAACCAGAACGCATAATTTCTTATAAGACAATCGAAATAACTTACAGAATATTTATTTAGGTCTCTCTATTGCTACATTTATTTTATCAAACTTCTTAAAAGATAAAAAGATGCCAAAAATACATTTGAAATACAAATATATAAGTAATCTAAATTTTTATAAATTCAATAAAAATTAATATTAATTCAAAATAGAGTATAATATGTTTTAAAACAAATTTTGAGTACTTTTAGCACTTTTTCCATCCTCCTTATGTCAAGGAGGCCAATTTAACTGGGTTGTTGTCCGAAGATATTTAACCGGGTTTGCAATTATAACTACGCTACACAGAGCCCAATACGAAAGTCCATTAGTAACTAGGGCAAACGCTAGGGTTTCTTTCTTTCTTTTTCGGCACGCTAGGGTTTTCTAAGAAGCACGCTAATATAAATAAACATAGTTGCTCCAAAATACCTCAACAGCTTGCGCAGAGGGCAACAAGAAGAAGAAGTAGCTGCTTCGTCGAGATGGGTCGTGTGATTAGGGCTCAACGTAAGGTGCCGCTGGCTCCGTCTTCAAGTCCCACACTCACCACCGCAAGGGTCCGGCTAAGTTCCGTAGCCTCGACTACGGTGAAAGAAATGGGTATCTCAAGGGTGTTGTCACGGAGATCATCCACGACCCTGGACGTGGTGCTCCGTTAGCTCGCGTCGATTTCCGACATCCTTTCCGTTACAAGAAGCAGAAGGAGCTGTTCGTCGCTGCGGAAGGTATGTACACGGGACAGTTCCTCTACTGTGGTAAGAAGGCGACTCTCGTTGTAGGTAACGTGCTTCCTCTTCGATCCATTCCCGAGGGAGCTGTTGTCTGCAACGTTGAGCTTCATGTCGGTGACCGTGGAGCCTTCGCTAGAGCTTCCGGTGATTACGCCATCGTGATTTCTCACAACCCTGACAACGACACCACTAGGTAATATCATAATTGTTGTTTTGTCTCTAACCATTGTTATATTATTGAAACATCATAATCTAACCTAACTTGTGTGACACGTTAAGAAAACTATGAAAGTGAATAGATTGTGTTAAAGACTTTTTTTTCTTATAACTTCAAGAAAGAGTTCCGATCTGTGTTTAAGTTTCTTGTCTCATATTTTTTAATAACGGATTTTTTTTTTTTGTTATATAAAAGGATTAAGCTTCCTTCTGGAACAAAGAGGATTGTGCAAAGTGGATGCAGAGCGATGATTGGGCAAGTTGCTGGTGGAGGAAGAACAGAGAAGCCACTTCTCAAGGCAGGTAGAGCATATTACAAGAACCGCAGTAAGAGAAACTGCTGGCCTATAGTTCGTGGTGTGGCTATGAACCCGGTCGAGCATCCTCATGGAGGAGGAAACCACCAGCACATTGGTCATGCTAGTACGGTCAGACGTGATAAATCAGCTGGTGCGAAGGTTGGTCAAATTGGTGCGAGAAGAACGGGTCGTCGCAGAGGTCAAGCTGCCGTCGCAGCAGCCAAGGCAGTTTAGACTTAATTGTGGCACAAGCTTCTCTGTTTTCTTTATTTTTTTTGCTTATTTTATTATTAAACCTTAAGAGTTTGCCTTTTAGTTTATTTTCATTTTTGGTGGTGTTTAAAGCTTATGCGTTTTGTATTGGATTTACCCTTAGGGGATATATTTATGATTTGTTTACTATTTTCTTTTGGCAGACCAATTTCGATTTTCATTGATGTTTACAGTTGGTTGAGATATGAAAGTCGTTTATAATAGATTCAAGAGATATATTAGTGCGTGGAGACATGTTTCCAATGTGTGAGGTTGTTTGAGCCATATTTGGTGGAGAGACAAAAGACATCCGTGAGAAAAGTGATATCATTGTAGTTGAGAATGGAGAGATGGTGACTGTTCAATATTTGATGATGATGATGATACTGATAGATTAGGGTAGATGACCATGGAATGCCACTTTAATAACGATTCCTCAACATTCCTAAAAAATTCATCATTCACAAGGAATAAATTTTCCTCTCATTCCCCTCATTCCTTTTTGTAGAAATAAATAACAAAAATGCTCAGAAATTGGAGAGAACAACCATTCCTTTTCATTCTCGCCATTTTTTTCCTCAACGCTCATTTTCTATTCATTCATTTTGTTACTGAATGATCACCGGGCACCATGGAATAATGTAATATTCCGTATATTGTACAGATGCCCTAATGACTATAGTGTATATTTACTTTACATAATGTAATATGCGAAGGCATGGGTTTTAGCAAATAATAGATGCTGGTTTGAGATAATGTTAGTGTTTTGGACTGCTTTATTCTTGCTGGCTTTCCTCCCAAGTAACATCGACCCAATGGATTTTTTATATAATGTTTGGAATACTCTATTGTCTCGTCTCAGAGAAGAAAATGAAATCAAATAATGCAGATGATTGATCTTGTTCTGCACTCATTTCATGTTCTTTATGCTTAGTAAACTTCCACCCTTGATTATTTCAACTCCACGACCATTCAAATTATGCTCGGGTCATTTTGATGCTCTAAACAAAATACTTTGCTAAATTAATTAGAAATAAAATTAATCAAAATCGAAAGTGTCTTGAACCTCAAGCTTTTGTTTTAATCAACCAGTGACAAAACATTCTATTTTGTGATTTGGAATGATCAGATTCAGAATATATATGCTCAAAAACATTCTTCTAATACCTTTTAAATTTCTATCTTTTAGCAGCATTCTTACAATGGTTCGCGCCGAGATCGACACTGGAGCTCCTTTCCGGTCTGTTAAAGAGGCCGTCACTCTTCGGCGAGAGAATTCTTCTCGGTGATAATTACATCAACAAGTCCGGAGAGGTAGTAACATTTAAATGCATACATGTTTTGCATATATCAAATTATTAACATTGTTGCAATGGCATGCGACCGTGTGGTTAGAGAAACAATGGAGATAACGGAGTTAGAAGCAAAAGCATTGAAGCTGAGCTGGATGAAGTAAAGGAGAATCTGAAGAAAGCAGAAGAAGAGAACAAGGTATTGTCTCAGCTCCTCGAAACTCTAACACAAGAGCTTGAAACGGCTAAGGAAAGGTTAAGCCACTCGCTCAGAAAATTCCCTGAACATCCTCAAGTTGAAGATGACCTCAAATTTGTAGAGCAATCCAGGGTTATTGAACCGGATAGAATAACCGAGATCAAGATGAACCGGTTTGACGAAAATGAGGTGTATGACGAGGATTGTTTGGAGAGGAGGCGTTCCGTGAAGTTTGCGAATCCACCATTGTTAACGAAAGTCATTGAGAACAAAGAGGAGAAGAAAAAGAACCAAGCTATGGTGAAGAAGCAGACAAAGAAGATGAAGCCATTGGCTGCTTGGCTCTTTGCAAGAAACCGATCTAGTTAATAACCATTTTTAGCTGATCTTATCTCGCGTTTATATGCATAACATATCCGAAATAATAACCCAAAGAACTGATAGTTCTTTTTTGGGGATTCATTCAACTTAAATTTGTAACAGTTTTCTTGTCGATATGTAAGTAACTACATATACAAACTGGACCCTGTCAAATGTTTAAAGGTATTTTAGCATCCGAAATATGAATAATATCACATGGTTCATGTGTTTGATATTCTAGTAATCAACCACCCTCAATTGAAATCATTCTTGAAGAAGGCCGACCAAACTTTAGCATTTCTTCCATTTCATTTGTCGAATTCATTAGAACTTTCTGGAAGAAAGGCCCTGCGTTCTGCTCTTGCGGAAAGTTGCTTAGAAGTTACTGTCTAGAATTGTTATGGGCTGTTTCAACGAACGTCTCACAACTTATCATTCGCAACCAGAACGCATAATTTCTTATAAGACAATCGAAATAACTTACAGAATATTTATTTAGGTCTCTCTATTGCTACATTTATTTTATCAAACTTCTTAAAAGATAAAAAGATGCCAAAAATACATTTGAAATACAAATATATAAGTAATCTAAATTTTTATAAATTCAATAAAAATTAATATTAATTCAAAATAGAGTATAATATGTTTTAAAACAAATTTTGAGTACTTTTAGCACTTTTTCCATCCTCCTTATGTCAAGGAGGCCAATTTAACTGGGTTGTTGTCCGAAGATATTTAACCGGGTTTGCAATTATAACTACGCTACACAGAGCCCAATACGAAAGTCCATTAGTAACTAGGGCAAACGCTAGGGTTTCTTTCTTTCTTTTTCGGCACGCTAGGGTTTTCTAAGAAGCACGCTAATATAAATAAACATAGTTGCTCCAAAATACCTCAACAGCTTGCGCAGAGGGCAACAAGAAGAAGAAGTAGCTGCTTCGTCGAGATGGGTCGTGTGATTAGGGCTCAACGTAAGGGTGCCGCTGGCTCCGTCTTCAAGTCCCACACTCACCACCGCAAGGGTCCGGCTAAGTTCCGTAGCCTCGACTACGGTGAAAGAAATGGGTATCTCAAGGGTGTTGTCACGGAGATCATCCACGACCCTGGACGTGGTGCTCCGTTAGCTCGCGTCGATTTCCGACATCCTTTCCGTTACAAGAAGCAGAAGGAGCTGTTCGTCGCTGCGGAAGGTATGTACACGGGACAGTTCCTCTACTGTGGTAAGAAGGCGACTCTCGTTGTAGGTAACGTGCTTCCTCTTCGATCCATTCCCGAGGGAGCTGTTGTCTGCAACGTTGAGCTTCATGTCGGTGACCGTGGAGCCTTCGCTAGAGCTTCCGGTGATTACGCCATCGTGATTTCTCACAACCCTGACAACGACACCACTAGGTAATATCATAATTGTTGTTTTGTCTCTAACCATTGTTATATTATTGAAACATCATAATCTAACCTAACTTGTGTGACACGTTAAGAAAACTATGAAAGTGAATAGATTGTGTTAAAGACTTTTTTTTCTTATAACTTCAAGAAAGAGTTCCGATCTGTGTTTAAGTTTCTTGTCTCATATTTTTAATAACGGATTTTTTTTGTTATATAAAAGGATTAAGCTTCCTTCTGGAACAAAGAAGATTGTGCAAAGTGGATGCAGAGCGATGATTGGGCAAGTTGCTGGTGGAGGAAGAACAGAGAAGCCACTTCAAGGCAGGTAGAGCATATTACAAGAACCGCAGTAAGAGAAACTGCTGGCCTATAGTTCGTGGTGTGTCTATGAACCCAGTCGAGCATCCTCACGGAGGAGGAAACCACCAGCACATTGGTCATGCTAGTACGGTCAATCGTTATAAATCAGCTGGTGCGAAGGTTGGTCAAATTGCTGCGAGAAGAACGGGTCGTCGCAGAGGTGCTGCTGCCGTTGCAGCAGCCAAGGCAGTTTAGACTTAATTGTGGCACAAGCTTCTCTGTTTTCTTTGGATTTTTTGCTGATTTTATTATTAAACCTTAAGAGTTTGCCGTTTTTAGTTTATTTTCATTTTGGTTGGTGTTTAAAGCTTATGCTTTTTGTATTGGATTTACCCTTAGGGGATATATTTATGATTTGTTTACTATTTTCTTTTGGCAGACCAATTATTTCGATTTTCATTGATGTTTACAGTTGGTTGAGATATGAAAGTCGTTTATAATAGATTCAAGAGATATATTAGTGCGTGGAGACATGTTTCCAATGTGTGAGGTTGTTTGAGCCATATTTGGTGGAGAGACAAAAGACATCCGTGAGAAAAGTGATATCATTGTAGTTGAGAATGGAGAGATGGTGACTGTTCAATATTTGATGATGATGATGATACTGATAGATTAGGGGTATGAATCACACTGCGAATGACTTTTAATAACGATTCCTCAACATTCCTAAAAATTCATCATTCACAAGGAATAAATTTTCCTTCTCATTCCCCCTCATTCCTTTTTTTTGTAGAGAAATAAATAACAAAAATGTTCCTTGTAAAATTTGAGGAGGAACAACCATTCCTTTTCATTCCTGCCATTTTTTTCCTCAACGTTCATTTTCTATTCATTCATTTTGTTACCAGAATGATCACCAGTTGGACCATAGGAATAATGTAATATTCCGTATATTGTACAGATGCCCTAATGACTATAGTGTATATTTACTTTACATAATGTAATATGCGAAGGCATGGGTTTTAGCAAATAATAGATGCTGGTTTGAGATAATGTTAGTGTTTTGGACTGCTTTATTCTTGCTGGCTTTCCTCCCAAGTAACATCGACCCAATGGATTTTTTTTATATAATGTTTGGAATACTCTATTGTCTCGTCTCAGAGAAGAAAATGAAATCAAATAATGCAGATGATTGATCTTGTTCTGCACTCATTTCATGTTCTTTATGCTTAGTAAACTTCCACCCTTGATTATTTCAACTCCACGACCATTCAAATTATGCTCGGGTCATTTTGATGCTCTAAACAAAATACTTTGCTAAATTAATTAGAAATAAAATTAATCAAAATCGAAAGTGTCTTGAACCTCAAGCTTTTGTTTTAATCAACCAGTGACAAAACATTCTATTTTGTGATTTGGAATGATCAGATTCAGAATATATATGCTCAAAAAACATTCTTCTAATACCTTTTAAATTTCTATCTTTTAGCCATTGGAGCCTCGGCCTCAAAACTAGATCTCAATCGATCATGAACGTGGACGCAACTATCACTCATCTGACTACCTCTCACAGTGCTAAAATAGATAGTCTTTCTAAACCTTAGTATCAATGCGTCCGTTGAATTTTCTAGTTCGTGAATAGTATTGGTTAGTATGATCAATGCATCGAAACTTTCTGCTTCAACAACCGATTAAACAAAGGGTCTGCGCAAATAAATAAACAAAGGATAAGACAGAGCTACACAATGGTTGAATTACGTTAAAAATGCCTTTTGGGAGCAAGAAAGAATTAAAGAAACCATGGTTGAACTCTAGTAATGATGTTCCTGACTTGTATCAAACAGTTGCTATATCTATTTTTCAAAATTCCTCGAGTAAGCTCCTCCCAAACTAGAGATGAGTACTACTGACATTCGAATAAGAGATGATCACGTTTTTTTTACAAAGAACACAGGTAGGATCGATACCTCTGTTCCATGACATTACTCTCTCACAAGTAGCAAGCCTTTTCAGCATAGATAACCATGTTACAAATGCAAATTTCGGTGTGCCAAAAGTGAATCATACTCCGCCCGACTAGTTCACTTTTGCTTCTCTTCCCGACACAGTTTCCAAGTCTCAGTACTTGAAAAAGTTTTTTAAGACATGATCTTCTTCTCCGGAGATCATAATCCTCTGCTTTCTTAATTTTTTTTCTGAAAATAATCAGTTGTTGCGCAACCTCAATCAAAACATTTTTTTAAAACAGTTATTATGCACCTTCTTCGCATTCGAGGATTGTTGAGGGCCTCGTCCCCAGTTGCTTCCCGGCAAATACTCGGATCGATAATCTCCGACCAACAATCGAACCACAATGATGTAGATTTACCATTACCAAAAGTTTTTGCTAGAACTAGTAGTTTTAAGATTTTCCAGCCACATTCAAGAACCTTGTTGCGTTTTACAACTGATTTTTCAAAAAAAAAAAGATCTTCGTAGTTAGATTCATACAAAAATTTAACAAAGAAAAATATATCAAAATGATTTGAAATTTCTTGATTTGGACGTTGTATCCCACGACTATTCACGAGGTTTGACCAGAAAATGAGTAAACCATTAACGTGTGAAGCGTTACTATGGAAACGGAAAGACGGCCCCACGATGATGAAATAACGCTTTAATTGACCAAAACACCCTCTCCGTCTTCAATCTCTAATCTCCGTCACTGTCCCTATTTAAACACAGAACTCGACGACGTGGAACACCACCGCGAAATCCAGATCCAAAAACCATCAATGGCGTCAGAAAACAACGGATCCAGATCCGATTCCGCCGCCGCGGAAATGCCGAGGAAGATAGCACTGGTCACCGGAATCACCGGCCAAGACGGATCGTACCTGACGGAGTTCCTCCTCGAGAAAGGCTACGAAGTCCACGGCCTGATCCGCCGATCGTCCAACTTCAACACCCAGCGGATCAACCACATCTACATCGACCCGCACAACGCCGACAAGGCTCTGATGAAGCTCCACTACGCCGATCTCACCGACGCATCCTCTCTCCGCCGCTGGACGTGATCAAGCCCGACGAGGGTCACCTCGCCGCCCAGTCCCACGTCGCCGTCTCCTTCGAGATCCCCGATTACACCGCCGACGTCGTCTTTTGTTATATAAAAGGGTTAAACTTCCTTCTGGGGCGAAGAAGATTGTGCAAAGTGGATGCAGAGCGATGATTGGGCAAGTTGCTGGTGGAGGCAGAACAGAGAAGCCACTTCTCAAGGCAGGTAGGGCATATTACAAGAACCGCAGTAAGAGAAACTGCTGGCCTATAGTTCGTGGTGTGGCTATGAACCCGGTCGAGCATCCTCATGGAGGAGGAAACCACCAGCACATTGGTCATGCTAGTACGGTCAGACGTGATAAATCAGCTGGTGCGAAGGTTGGTCAAATTGGTGCGAGAAGAACGGGTCGTCGCAGAGGTCAAGCTGCCGTCGCAGCAGCCAAGGCAGTTTAGACTTAATTGTGGCACAAGCTTCTCTGTTTTCTTTGGATTTTTTGCTGATTTTATTATTAAACCTTAAGAGTTTGCCGTTTTTCGTTTATTTTAATTTTTGTTGGTGTTTAAAGCTTATGCTTTTTGTATTGGATTTACCCTTAGGGGATATATTTATGATTTGTTTACTATTTTCTTTTGGCAGACCAATTTCGATTTTCATTGATGTTTACAGTTGGTTGAGATATGAAAGTCGTTTATAATAGATTCAAGAGATATATTAGTGCGTGGAGACATGTTTCCAATGTGTGAGGTTGTTTGAGCCATATTTGGTGGAGAGACAAAAGACATCCGTGAGAAAAGTGATATCATTGTAGTTGAGAATGGAGAGATGGTGACTGTTCAATATTTGATGATGATGATGATACTGATAGATTAGGGTATGAATGGTGACTGCGAATAATTTTAATAACGATTCCTCAACATTCCTAAAAAATTCATCATTCACGCTTAATAAATTTTCCTTCTCATTCCCCTCATTCCTTTTTTTGTAGAGAAATAAATAACAAAAATGTTCCTCATTGATGGCGAACAACCATTCCTTTTCATTCCCCATTTTTTCCTCAACGCTCATTTTCTATTCATTCATTTGTTACTGAATGATCACCGTTGGACCATAGGAATAATGTAATATTCCGTATATTGTACAGATGCCCTAATGACTATAGTGTATATTTACTTTACATAATGTAATATGCGAAGGCATGGGTTTTAGCAAATAATAGATGCTGGTTAGAGATAATGCCAGTGTTTTGGACTGCTTTATTCTTGTTGGCTTTCCTCCCAAGTAACATCGACCCAATGGATTTTTTATATAATGTTTGGAATACTCTATTGTCTCGTCTCAGAGAAGAAAATGAAATCAAATAATGCAGATGATTGATCTTGTTCTGCACTCATTTCATGTTCTTTATGCTTAGTAAACTTCCACCCTTGATTATTTCAACTCCACGACCATTCAAATTATGCTCGGGTCATTTTGATGCTCTAAACAAAATACTTTGCTAAATTAATTAGAAATAAAATTAATCAAAATCGAAAGTGTCTTGAACCTCAAGCTTTTGTTTTAATCAACCAGTGACAAAACATTCTATTTTGTGATTTGGAATGATCAGATTCAGAATATATATGCTCAAAAAACATTCTTCTAATACCTTTTAAATTTCTATCTTTTAGCCATTGGAGCCTCGGCCTCAAAACTAGATCTCAATCGATCATGAACGTGGACGCAACTATCACTCATCTGACTACCTCTCACAGTGCTAAAATAGATAGTCTTTCTAAACCTTAGTATCAATGCGTCCGTTGAATTTTCTAGTTCGTGAATAGTATTGGTTAGTATGATCAATGCATCGAAACTTTCTGCTTCAACAACCGATTAAACAAAGGGTCTGCGCAAATAAATAAACAAAGGATAAGACAGAGCTACACAATGGTTGAATTACGTTAAAATGCCTTTGGGAGCAAGAAAGAATTAAAGAAACCATGGTTGAACTCTAGTAATGATGTTCCTGACTTGTATCAAACAGTTGCTATATCTATTTTTCAAAATTCCTCGAGTAAGCTCCTCCCAAACTAGAGATGAGTACTACTGACATTCGAATAAGAGATGATCACGTTTTTACAAAGAACACAGGTAGGATCGATACCTCTGTTCCATGACATTACTCTCTCACAAGTAGCAAGCCTTTTCAGCATAGATAACCATGTTACAAATGCAAATTTCGGTGTGCCAAAAGTGAATCATACTCCGCCCGACTAGTTCACTTTTGCTTCTCTTCCCGACACAGTTTCCAAGTCTCAGTACTTGAAAAGTTTTTAAGACATGATCTTCTTCTCCGGAGATCATAATCCTCTGCTTTCTTAATTTTTTCTGAAAATAATCAGTTGTTGCGCAACCTCAATCAAAACATTTTTTTAAAACAGTTATTATGCACCTTCTTCGCATTCGAGGATTGTTGAGGGCCTCGTCCCCAGTTGCTTCCCGGCAAATACTCGGATCGATAATCTCCGACCAACAATCGAACCACAATGATGTAGATTTACCATTACCAAAAGTTTTTGCTAGAACTAGTAGTTTTAAGATTTTCCAGCCACATTCAAGAACCTTGTTGCGTTTTACAACTGATTTTTCAAAAAAAAAAAGATCTTCGTAGTTAGATTCATACAAAAATTTAACAAAGAAAAATATATCAAAATGATTTGAAATTTCTTGATTTGGACGTAGTATATCCCAAGACTATTCACGAAATTTGACCAGAAAAAATGAGTAAACCATTAACGTGTGAAGCGTTACTATGGAAACGGAAAGACGGCCCCACGATGATGAAATAACGCTTTAATTGACCAAAACACCCTCTCCGTCTTCAATCTCTAATCTCCGTCACTGTCCCTATTTAAACACAGAACTCGACGACGTGGAACACCACCGCGAAATCCAGATCCAAAAACCAAAAAAAAAAAACTCATCAATGGCGTCAGAAAACAACGGATCCAGATCCGATTCCGCCGCCGCGGAAATGCCACCGACGCAGCCGAGGAAGATCGCACTGGTCACCGGAATCACCGGCCAAGACGGATCCTACCTGACGGAGCTCCTCCTCTCGAAAGGCTACGAGGTCCACGGCCTGATCCGCCGATCGTCCAATTTCAACACCCAGCGGATCAACCACATCTACATCGACCCCCACAACGCCGACAAGGCTCTCATGAAGCTCCACTACGCCGATCTCACCGACGCCTCCTCTCTCCGCCGCTGGCTCGACGTGATCAAGCCCGACGAGGTCTACAACCTCGCCGCCCAGTCCCACGTCGCCGTCTCCTTCGAGATCCCCGATTACACCGCCGACGTCGTCGCCACCGGAGCTCTCCGCCTCCTCGAAGCCGTCAGATCTCACACCGTCGACACCGGCCGCGCCGTGAAGTACTACCAGGCCGGATCCTCCGAGATGTTCGGAGCGACTCCTCCCCCGCAGGCCGAAACGACGCCGTTTCACCCGAGATCTCCCTACGCCGCGTCCAAAGTCGCCGCTCACTGGTACACGGTGAACTACAGGGAGGCGTACGGTCTGTTCGCGTGCAACGGGATCCTGTTCAACCACGAGTCGCCTCGCCGAGGAGAGAACTTCGTGACGAGGAAGATCACGAGAGCCCTGGGGAGGATCAAGGTCGGTCTGCAGAGGAAGCTCTTCCTCGGGAACCTCCAGGCGTCGAGGGACTGGGGGTTCGCGGGGGACTACGTGGAGGCGATGTGGCTGATGCTGCAGCAGGAGAAGGCGGATGATTACGTCGTGGCGACGGAGGAGTCGCATACGGTGGAGGAGTTTCTCGAGGTTTCGTTTGGGTATTTGGGGCTTGACTGGAAGGATCATGTGGAGATTGATAAGAGGTACTTTAGGCCTGCTGAGGTGGATAACTTGAAAGGAGATGCGAGCAAGGCGAAGGAAGTGTTGGGGTGGAAACCGAAAGTGGGGTTTGAGAAGCTGGTGAAGATGATGGTTGATGAAGATCTTGAGCTTGCTAAGAGGGAGAAAGTGCTTGTTGATGCTGGTTACATGGATGCTCAGCAGCAACCTTGATTGATTGAGATTATTACTGTCTTTCTATTTTGCTATACTGCTTGTTTTGTTGTTGTTTTTGTTTCTTGAAGTAAATCAATTTTTATAACATAGCTGAAGTGTTTATAGCAGAAACCCAATGCTCTCAACACTGACCTGTTTCTGCAACTCCTGTCTACATAATACAAAGATGCAAACCAAAACATGAAAAAGCATCAACACATTTTTAAAATTACATATTGAGGTCTTCTTCTATCTCTCAGTTTCAGACCCAAATCAAAATTTTACACTTGCGAATGTACTTCTCTCAGCACTATCATTCAGTACTCATCATTTGAATCACTTGAAATTTCTGACCCCTTCTCTTTGATTACAATATGGAGAGGGACAGAACGCTCCGTTTCCACAGGCTAGATTTCTTGGGACGGGGTTTAAGAGAAAAGTTGAGGCCAAACATCTCCCTGGACGCCAAATCCATGTCAACGAACCCCATGAGCTTCCCCACAACGGAGGCGCTCTCTCGGACATGATCCATGTCTTTGCTCTCTGACCAGACACGATGCGCCAGCTGGAGCCGTCTGTGCTTTGTGTTCAGCCCAATGCCCCATCTCAAGAACAGGTTCTCTCTCTCTTCTTTTGTTAGCTTCTTTTGCATCAGCTGACTCAGCTTGTACCTCTCCCTGTTCAACGCCCTCAGGCTGTTTCGTTTACACAGCACAAACAGTTAAAGAAAAGAGAATACATTCTTGACATAAAACGCCAGAGAAACGTAAGGTGCTTTTTATATATATACCTGGACATTGATGTAAGAGTGCGTCCGTTTTCAATAGCTTTGTTGTTGTTGGTAAAGGTTTCTCTGATGTATGTGAGCCTACGGAGTTCTACTTCCATGTACAAGCAATCTTTCTGATCCCCTCTGAAGAGAAGGAAGAAGTAACTTCTGTGTGCCATGGAAACGTTGCAAGCATGCCATAGCTCTATAATCTCCATCTCGAGTCTCTTGAACTCCAACGGCCAGTTCAATGGCGTGGTTAAATAGTCTTGTATGGGGTCCACTGCAGCGTCCTTGAAGCTCTTTGTAGATCTCAGAGCCAAGAACTTCTGTTCTATTTCCTCCATCTGACATAATAATAGATGTAGCCCTCAAGATAAATACAAACATTTTCAGGTCGTGCCAAGTATATGTGAGCGAAAAGCAAGATCTTCTTGACCAAGCTAAGTATAACTAACCGATAAATGAATGATTCGCTTGTCCCTTTGAGGACCACTCTCTTCACCTTCCTCCTGGCTGATGGAAGCTCTACCACTTGTCTGACGCCTAAACACAGGAGCGCTAGAGGAAGACACCTGTGAGCTATTCATTGATGACTTTCTCTTATTAACACCATCTAAAGCAGCTGGCGTTCTTTGGGTGCGGTTGAAGTTTTTCTCAAACCAAGTTGCTGGCATGCTCATCCGGCTAAAATGCGTTGGTAATGGCGGCCTCTTGATGTTGGACGGTTTCAGGTTGCTCTCAGCTCTTTCTTTCTGATACCTGCTTGGTGGTGTGTCAGCGTCTCTCTCATGCTCATACAAAGGAGAGGAAGAACCCAATTCAAAGCTTGTTCCGCAGCTTCGACTTCTAGTATGCCTCACGCCTCCTACTCTTTGTTTCTCAAGATGCAAACTATAAGGCTTTTCAGGAGACAGAGTGACAGGATCTGGAAGTGTAGAGTCTCTTCTGAGGTTAGAAGATTTGTCAGTTAATGACAAAACACATTCTGGGGAGGTTTTGACGGGTTCAGGTTCGATATAGACAGCACTGACTTCCTTTACACACTCTTTTTCTTCTTCTACAATTTCTGTTGGTGGTATTAAGTTCTTTGAATCTGGTACACATACTGGTAGCGCATTCATTGCCATAGACCAGTCTTGAAGCATGTTTGGCTCTGGAGACATGATGATACCAGGGCTCTCTGTTTCTATGCATCGAAGTTCCGTGCAAGTATCTTCAGAACCCATCTCACTTGGTTCGTCCACTTCATGAAACCTCTCCTCCTGATCTACAGATTTCCCCTTGTGAATGTGTGACTGGTTTTTACTTTCTGCCCCACGAATATTAAGTCGGACTTTTGTGAATTTGCCAGGAGCCACAAATGAAAGGTGTTGGCCTGGGCTAGTTGCACCAGAACCAATCCTAAAGTCGGTAAGCTGAAAGACATTCTCGTCAGAACCGTGCTCGGTTGATTGTGGGGAAATCATACTGGATCGCTGAGCTGATACTGGACTCTCTGGTGTCATATATAGAGATTCCCATGAACTGCGCACCCGCAGCTTGGGGTATTGATGTCCAAGAACCAACTGTAAGAATACCAAAAAGGGATTATAAATCAAACAGTTGAAGAGTTTATTCTTGTTTTCAGTAAAACTCAAAATGGAAATGACGTACATTTGCATGCTCCGAGTCTGTTGATAATATCTCTTTTATTGGTGATTCTCCAATAATATGTTGGAGATCATCAATCCGAGAATGAGCCCCCTCTAATTGTTGTGCTAATTGGAACACCTCTTTATTTAGCTGTAAATAATGAAAGGCCATAAAGTTCCTAGAGTGAATGGATTTACATATTAAGACAAATCACCAGTATGCAGAGAAGTGAGATTATATACTACGACTTGATTTATATATCTTGATTGATTGATTGATTGATGTAAATCGCATTACCTTTTGAATTTGGAGGTCCTTCTCCATCAATAATGCAGTTGTGTCAGACACAAGAAGAGCTTGACGAGGGCTTCTCAACTCATTCTCCAGTTTAGCCAACTCCTCTGTAAATGTTTAACCAGAACTTTATCAGACATGACCACGTTGACTTGTGCATTTGTTGTCACCTCCTTTGCACAGCTTGCGAATAACAACGTGTTTCTTGATTGCTCAACGTGGATTCTTGCAGGACTCATGGTGCAAATTATGGCAGTTCTGGCGTTTCCTCCCAATGAAGACTGAAGTATGCGTGTCAGCTTTGAGTCTCTGAATGGAATGTGCCCAGTTTTTCCTTTACTGCATTAAGCTAGCCATATATTTTAGTAATGTAAAAGGAAGCTACTCAAATACAATACACATATTAGAAGTTAATAGCAGCAATTTTAATAACTTGGTAAATGTTTCAGCTCGAGAACTCAGCTATCAAAGACAAAAAGACAGTGAACTTGCTTACAAACTCAATGAATAAATAGCGGATTAAGGTGGCACAAATCAGGAACTTCACTGAAGATAAAGGTGCTACACAGGCTAACCTTAGCTTTCGAATGACAGTTCCTAGTGTTAGTAAACTTCGGTTGATATGACCACCTTCTTTCAACCTTGTGCCAGCTGATAATGATTGAGATGCACGCCGCTTCCAGCAAGATCAATGAAATTCTGCAGGATAATTACTCATGAATTTACTTCCTCTTTTTCGAGAACAGCACATGATGGATTCAACGTACATACCACTGTCGCTGTGAGTGTGCTAAATTTATCATTCGCTAAATATTCACGTGCTGTGCTTTCGACCGTCTGTGAAAGATATCAGTCAGAAATAAGCTCAAAAAGCAGCCTGAAAGAATCTATAATGTAAATCAGCGAAATGCATTACCAGTCTCAGAATCTGATGAGAGCGTGAACTAACTTCATTTAAAGCTGTCTCTCCAATGTGTCTTTGAGCTGGAATGATTTGATGATACTAGTCAAACTGATGCTAAATATCAAAAGTATTAATTTCGATTCACGTTTCAAAAGCAATACCTATACAAATTGACAAAAGCTCCTTAAAATGATTCCAGCCCCGCAGAGTTTCCTCTGTGAGTTTCTCAACAACTGTCCCTTTCTGTCAAAAAGCAAATAACCAGCTAAGTAGATTATGCATAACCAATTCCATAAGTTGTTAAGTATAATCAGCCAGTGTCAAATTTTACCTCAGGATCATCTAGAAGTCTGAGTGGACTAATGTCTGTACTCAAGAGGTCTCTTACAGACTCATTATAGATCTCGATAGCTGAGAATTTCAGAACGAATTCTCTATCCTTATGCTGCAAAAAACAAATAAAATTTTCATCAGATGTGGAAATAATGTGGTAAGGAGAGTATGAAATCTATCATAAATTTAACTTCACCTTCGCAATATAATCATATATATCGGCCAAGGCGTAGTCAGTAATTCCACTCATAGTGTAAGTCTTTCCACTGCTTGTTTGTCCATACGCAAAGACACTAGCTGAAACCAGGTGGCATTTGTAGCAAACATGAGCCACAGTGGATAAGGACTCAGAAAGAAGTACTAGACATGCCTTACCATGAACCCCACTAACAACAGAGAGAGCCACTTCTTTCGCCCCTTGATCATACACCTCCCTGGTACAACACTCAGGGCCAAACACTCTGTCTAGATGCATTGGAAAGCTCAGAAAGATAGAATCAAGTATTACGTTTGATCAAGAAACTGCAAAAGTAAGCTAGTCTTACCAAATGTGTACGCAGTGGGGTACATGGAACGCTCGGAGACGGAAAGATGGCTCCTGTATACGACTGTTTCATCATTGATACACTCCCAATCTGCCTCTTCATTCTTCACCCTTTCTTTCACATTCAATGGCCTCAAACGAACAGAAACAAAAATCTTCTCTTCCCTCCCGGAAGATCCTTGCATCTGATCCTCTCCTGCAGCCATCTTTATCCCTCACCTTTCATCCTTCATCCCTACTCCAAAAAGAAACCAGAACGAAAACAGCAGCAATGTCACATATACATAAAAAGGGAGAGAAATAATAATCATTGTACATCATGGCTCCAGTAATGAACTTTGTCTGATTCTATATATTGGGCAAAAGAACATTGTCTCTATCCATTCCACGTGCTTTATATTCAATATATATGTCAGAAGAGAATGATTCTTTTTCATCATTTTTTAAGACATAAACAAACGAAGTTTCTTATAATATTATAGAAGAGGATTTGGTGTTTTTCTGGAATGGTCCCCTTCAAAAAATCTTTCCTTGCATGTTGCTTAAGTGTCAAACCTAACCTACTCTTATATTATATTATTGCATACAACCACAAAGAATGCAATTATTTATTACGAGTTACCTTGAGGGATTTGATAATTTTCAATAAATTTGCAAAAGGATTTCACAGACGTTTCTGCAAAATGTGCTATGTGGAGCCAAGAATTTTTGAGTAGCTGCTACCTAGAAACACCAAAGAAACAAAAATCCAACAAAAATTTAGCCGTAAGATCCAAGAAAGTCGTATAAAAAAGAAACAAACATTGTGACGTGAGCAGCCGCCAGCATAAACCTCGACGAGGAAGAGCCTAAAAATTCATTTCACAGTCTCGTCAAATCAATGAATGTCAACCAAAACCACAAACAAAATTCAACCATCACGCCTAGTTCTACTGTACCGCAAAGCATTAACACGGATCTATCACACGCTCCTCAATTTAGAAACACAAAAAAAAAACACGAAACTAAGAACAAATCTTAGTTAGCAAAAAAAAAGAAAAAAAAACTAAGAACAATCAACGGAACTCGAACCTGATTTCTCTGAATCCGAGAATGAGCCCCTCTAATTGTTGTGCTAATTGGAACACCTCTTTATTTAGCTGTAAATAATGAAAGGCCATAAAGTTCCTAGAGTGAATGGATTTACATATTAAGACAAATCACCAGTATGCAGAGAAGTGAGATTATATACTACGACTTGATTTATATATCTTGATTGATTGATTGATTGATGTAAATCGCATTACCTTTTGAATTTGGAGGTCCTTCTCCATCAATAATGCAGTTGTGTCAGACACAAGAAGAGCTTGACGAGGGCTTCTCAACTCATTCTCCAGTTTAGCCAACTCCCTCTGTAAATGTTTAACCAGAACTTTATCAGACATGACCACGTTGACTTGTGCATTTGTTGTCACCTCCTTTGCACAGCTTGCGAATAACAACGTGTTTCTTGATTGCTCAACGTGGATTCTTGCAGGACTCATGGTGCAAATTATGGCAGTTCTGGCGTTTCCTCCCAATGAAGACTGAAGTATGCGTGTCAGCTTTGAGTCTCTGAATGGAATGTGCCCAGTTTTTCCTTTACTGCATTAAGCTAGCCATATATTTTAGTAATGTAAAAGGAAGCTACTCAAATACAATACACATATTAGAAGTTAATAGCAGCAATTTGCGAATAACTTGGTAAATGTTTCAGCTCGAGAACTCAGCTATCAAAGACAAAAAAGACAGTGAACTTGCTTACAAACTCAATGAATAAATAGCGGATTAAGGTGGCACAAATCAGGGAACTTCACTGAAGATAAAGGTGCTACACAGGCTAACCTTAGCTTTCGAATGACAGTTCCTAGTGTTAGTAAACTTCGGTTGATATGACCACCTTCTTTCAACCTTGTGCCAGCTGATAATGATTGAGATGCACGCTCGCTTCCAGCAAGATCAATGAAATTCTGCAGGATAATTACTCATGAATTTACTTCCTCTTTTTCGAGAACAGCACATGATGGATTCAACGTACATACCACTGTCGCTGTGAGTGTGCTAAATTTATCATTCGCTAAATATTCACGTGCTGTGCTTTCGACCGTCTGTGAAAGATATCAGTCAGAAATAAGCTCAAAAAGCAGCCTGAAAGAATCTATAATGTAAATCAGCGAAATGCATTACCAGTCTCAGAATCTGATGAGAGCGTGAACTAACTTCATTTAAAGCTGTCTCTCCAATGTGTCTTTGAGCTGGAATGATTTGATGATACTAGTCAAACTGATGCTAAATATCAAAAGTATTAATTTCGATTCACGTTTCAAAAGCAATACCTATACAAATTGACAAAAGCTCCTTAAAATGATTCCAGCCCCGCAGAGTTTCCTCTGTGAGTTTCTCAACAACTGTCCCTTTCTGTCAAAAAGCAAATAACCAGCTAAGTAGATTATGCATAACCAATTCCATAAGTTGTTAAGTATAATCAGCCAGTGTCAAATTTTACCTCAGGATCATCTAGAAGTCTGAGTGGACTAATGTCTGTACTCAAGAGGTCTCTTACAGACTCATTATAGATCTCGATAGCTGAGAATTTCAGAACGAATTCTCTATCCTTATGCTGCAAAAACAAATAAAATTTTCATCAGATGTGGAAATAATGTGGTAAGGAGAGTATGAAATCTATCATAAAATTTAACTTCACCTTCGCAATATAATCATATATATCGGCCAAGGCGTAGTCAGTAATTCCACTCATAGTGTAAGTCTTTCCACTGCTTGTTTGTCCATACGCAAAGACACTAGCTGAAACCAGGTGGCATTTGTAGCAAACATGAGCCACAGTGGATAAGGACTCAGAAAGAAGTACTAGACATGCCTTACCATGAACCCCACTAACAACAGAGAGAGCCACTTCTTTCGCCCCTTGATCATACACCTCCCTGGTACAACACTCAGGGCCAAACACTCTGTCTAGATGCATTGGAAAGCTCAGAAAGATAGAATCAAGTATTACGTTTGATCAAGAAACTGCAAAAGTAAGCTAGTCTTACCAAATGTGTACGCAGTGGGGTACATGGAACGCTCGGAGACGGAAAGATGGCTCCTGTATACGACTGTTTCATCATTGATACACTCCCAATCTGCCTCTTCATTCTTCACCCTTTCTTTCACATTCAATGGCCTCAAACGAACAGAAACAAAAATCTTCTCTTCCCTCCCGGAAGGCCCTTGAAGCTCTTTGTTGATCTCAGAGCCAAGAACTTCTGTTCTATTTCCTCCATCTGCCATAGAGGTAGCCCTCAAGATAAATACAACATTGTCAAGTATAGGTAAGCGAAAAGAAAGACCAAGCTAAGCATAACTAACCGATAAATGAATGATTCGCTTGTCCCTCTGGGGACCACTCTCTTCACATTCCTCCTGGCTGTTGGAAGCTCTACCACTTGTCTGAAGCCTAGACACAGGAGTGCTAGAGGAAGACACCTGTGAGCTATTCATTGATGACTTTCTCTTATTAACACCATCTAAAGCAGCTGCCGTTCTTTGGTTGCGGTTGAAGTCTTTCTCAAACCAATTTGCTGGCATGCTCATCCGGCTAGAATGCGTTGGTAATGGCGGCCTCTTGATGTTGGACGGTTTCAGGTTGCTCTCAGCTCTTTCTTTCTGATACCAGTTTGGTGGAGTGTTGGCTTCTCTCTCATGCTCATACAAAGAAGAGGAAGAACCGGATACAAAGCTTGTTCCGCAGCTTCGGCTTCTAGTATGCCTAACGCCTCCTAGTCTTTGTTTCTCAAGATGCAAACTATAAGGCTTTTCAGGAGACAGAGTGACAGAATCTGGAAGTGTAGGGTCTCTTCTGAGGTTAGAAGATTTGATGGGTTCGCTTTTTTCCTTTGGTTCGATAAAGACAGCACTGACTTCCTTTACACACTCTTCTTCTTCTACAATTTCTGGTGGTGGTCTTAAGTTCTTTGAATCTGGTACACATACTGGTAGCGCCTTCACAGCCATAGACCGGTCTTGAAGCTTGTTTGGCTCTGGTGACATGATGATACCTGTTTCTATGCATCGAAGTTCCGTGCAAGTATCTCCAGAACCCACCTCACTTGGTTCGTCCACTTCATGCAACCTCTCCTCCTGATCTACAGGTTTCCCCTTGTTGTTTGTACTTTCTGCTCCACGAATATTAAGTCGAACTTTTGTGAATTTCCCAGGAGTCACATATGAAAGGTGTTGTTGGCCTGGGATAGTTGCACCAGAATCAATCCTAAAGTCGGTAAGCTGGAAGACATTTTCGTCAGAACCGTGGTCGGTTGATCGTGGGGAAATCATACTGGATCGCTGAGCTGATACTGGGCTTTCTGGTGTTATATATAGAGATTCCCATGAACTGCGCACCCGCAGCTTGGGGTATTGATGTCCAAGAACCAACTGTTAGAAATACCAAAAAGGGATTTGTAAATAAATCAAACAGATGAAGAGTTCATTCTTGTTTTTAGTAAAATTCACGTACATTTGCATGTTCCGAGTCTGTTGATAATATCTCTTTTATTGGTGATTCACCAATAATTTGTTGGAGATCATCAATCCGAGAATGAGCCCCTTCTAACTGTTGTGCTAATTGGAACACCTCTTTATTTAGCTGTAAGTAATGAAAAACCATAAAGTTCTTAGAGTGAATGGATTTACATATTAAGACAAATCACCAGTATGAATTCAGCTACCGGTTATACAAAGGGATGGTTAGGGAAGTGAGCTTATATATCTTGATAGATTGATTGAAGTAAATCGCATTACCTTTTGAATTTGGAGGTCCTTCTCCATCAGCAATGCAGTTGTGTCAGACACAACAAGAGCTTGACGAGGGCTTCTCAACTCACTCTCCAGTTTAGCCAACTCCCTCCGTAAATGTTTAACTAAAACTTTATCAGACATGACGATGTTCACTTGCGCATTTGTCGTCACCTCCTTTGCACAGCTTGCGAATAACAACGTGTTTCTTGATTGCTCAACGTGGATTCTCGCAGGACTCATGGTGCAGATTATGGCAGTTCTGGCGTTTCCTCCCAACGAAGACTGAAGTATGCGCGTCAGCTTTGAGTCTCTGAATGGAATGTGCCCAGTTTTTCCTTTACTGCATTAAGCTAGCTATATAATTTAGTAATCCAAAAGGAATCCACTCAAATACAATACACATATTAGATGTTAATAGCACCAATTTGCGAATAACTTGGTAGATGTTTCAGCTAGAAAACTCAACTATCAAAGATGAAAGACAGTGAATTTGCTTACAAACTCAATGAATAAATAGCACAAATCAGGGACTTCTTTGAATCTAAAGGTGCTACACAGACTAACCTTAGCTTTCGAATGACGGTTCCTAGTGTTAGTAAACTTCGGTTTATATGACCACCTTCTTTCAACCTTGTGCCAGCTGAAAATGATTGAGATGCACGCTCGCTTCCAGCAAGATCAATGAAGTTCTGCAGGATAATTACTTAACCTATGAATTTATTTCCTATTTCTTTGAGGAGAATACATGATTGATTCAACGTACATACCACTGTCGCTGTGAGTGTGCTAAATTTATCGTTCGCTAAATATTCACGTGCTGTGCTTTCGACCGTCTGTGAAAGATATCAGTCAGAAATAAGCTCCAGAAAGCAGCCTGAAGACTGCAGTGTTGAATCTATAATGTAAATCATCAAAATGCATTACCAATCTCAGAATCTGATGAGAGCGGGAACTAACTTCGTTTAAAGCTGTCTCTCCAATGTGTCTTTGATCTAGAATGATTAGATGATACTAGTCAAATTGATGCTAAACATCAAAAGTATTAACTTAGATTCACGTTTCGAAAAGCAATACCTATACAGATTGATAAAAGCTCCTTAAAATGATTCCAGCCCCGCAGAGTTTCCTCTGTGAGTTTCTCAACAACTGTCCCTTTCTGTCAAAAAGCAAATAACCAGCTAAGTAGATTATGCATAACCAATTCCATAAGTTGTCAGAGTATAATCAGCCAGTGTCAAATTTTACCTCAGGATCATCTAGAAGTCTGAGTGGACTAATGTCTGTACTTAAGAGGTCTCTTACAGACTCATTATAGATCTCCATAGCTGAGAATTTCAGAACGAATTCTCTTTCCTTATGCTGCAAAAAAAACCCAAAAAAATTTCAGAAGAGCGACAGTTAGTGAATATGGAAATAATATGGTAAGGAGACTATGAAATCTATCATAAAATTTAACTTCACCTTCGCAATGTAATCATATATATCGGCCAAGGCGTAGTCAGTAATCCCACTCATAGTGTAAGTCTTTCCACTGCTTGTTTGTCCATATGCAAAGACACTAGCTGAAACCAGGTGACATTAGTAGCAAACATGAGCCACAGTGGATAAAAGACATGCCTTACCATGAACCCCACTAACAACAGAGAGAGCCACTTCTTTCGCCCCTTGATCGTACACCTCCTTGGTACAACACTCAGGGCCAAACACTCTGTCTAGAGGCATATTAAAGCTGGGTAAGGATTACGTTTGATCAAGAAGCTGCAAAAAGCAAGCAAGTCTTACCAAATGTGTAGGCAGTGGGGTACATGGAACGCTCGGAAAGGGAAAGATGGCTCCTGTAAATGACGGTTTCATCGTTGATACACTCCCAATCCGCCTCTTCGTTCTTTACCCTTTCTTTCACATTCAATGGCCTCAAACGAACAGAAACAAAAATCTTCTCTTCCCTCCCGGAAGATCCTTGCATCTGATCCTCTCCTGCAGCCATCTTCAAATCCTTCACCTCCCATCCCTCATCCTACCCCAAAAGAAACCAGGAAGGAAAAACATCAGCAATGTCATGTCTATACATAAAGCTGACAGACATAATCATGACTCAAGTAATGAACTTTGTCTTATTCCATATCTTGGGAAAAAGAACATTGTCTCCATCCCATTCCACGTGTTTTATATTCAATATATGTCAGAAGAGAATGATTCTTTGTCATCATTGTTTAAGACATAAACAAACGAAGTTTCATATAAATATTATAGCCAGAGGATTTGGTGTTTTCTGGAATGGTCCCATCCCCCTCAAAAATTCTTCCTTGCATGTTGCATAAGTGTCAAACCCACTCTTATATTATATAGTTGCCTAAAATAAAGGCACTTGTTTTTTACGAGTTACCTTGAGGGATTTTGATAATTATTAAGAAGTTTGCAAGGAACGTTTCTGCAAAATGTCCGATGTGGAGGAAAGAATCTTGAGTAAACAGAGCTTTTACTACTTACACCTGCTTCCTAGAAACACCAAAGAAAACAAAAATTTAGCCATAAGATCCAAGAAAGTCGTATTAAAAACAAAACAAAACAAAACAAAACAAAAAAAATGTGACATGCGCCGCCGCAGCATAAACCTCGGCGAGGAAGAGCCTAAAATTCATTTCACAGTCTCATCAAATCAATGAATGTCGAAAAATTCAATAACCAAAACCACCACAAAAAAAAAATCAACCATCACGCGTAGTTCTACTGTACTTATCACACGCTCGTCAATTAAGAAGAAAAAAACACACAAAACTAAGAACAATCAACTGAACTCGAACCTGAGTAGGCTCCTGATTTCTCTGAATCCGTGAATGAGGAACAGAGATCTAGAGAAACGAGATGAAAAACAATGGCACGGTGAACGATTCGGACGAGTACGGTGTTCCGACGCAGGAAATGGCATAATCCGATCGGAAGAAACCACCCGAGAGATTCTCCGTCGAACCTTTTTTCGCGATAAATCAGGTAATTAAGAAAAGAAAAAAAGAATCGGAATGACGCAGCTGTTAATGGCTTTTTGTTTTCTTCCTCGTCAATGTGTGTGTGTATTAGAATTGAATTTGGCTAATTATATTAGCGCGCTAAAGAAATAAAGCATAAGAATTGAAGCAGCTTCTGATCCAAAAGAAAAAAGAGAATTGAAGCAGCTAATGAATTAATGATTACTACATTTTCCTTCCAGCTCGCAACCGCGCAGATTTTTGTCTTTATTTATTTTTATATAAATATTTTATTTTCAATTCTAAATTAATATATATTATAATATTTGTGTCTATTAGTTTTTAAAATTTACGGTATATTTTTTCCCATTGAATAGATTGTTTTATATTTTCAGATGTATTTGTATCTTCTTCTATATATATTTTTTCGAATTATTATTTCATTATTAAAATCGTAACTATATATATAAAGATTAGTAAAATATTGTTTTATTGTCATATTCAAAAATATTGTAACATTTCACAAATTTAGAAAGCTTTTAAAAAATTAAACTTTTCGCTTCATAAATTTATAATATCGAGTAAATAATTAAACATTTAGTTTTTTGTTTAATTTTTAAAATAAACTATATAGTTTAAAATTTGTTTTCATTGGTTTAAGGTAGTATAGATTAATCATTGTTAGATAATATGATTTTTCTTATTTAAAAAAAAAATCTTTATAATTTTAAAATTTGACATCGACAAATATTTAAATACTTAATATATGAAGGTATATAATATTACAACATTAAATTATATCTATTTAATTTATACTATTTATAAATTCAATGGATCATCTATTCTTTAAATCCAATTATTGATAGACCAATAAAAATTTCTGGTAAGTCCAAAATTTAAATGATAAGATTAAAAATTAAATGTAACATGACTTTCTAGTAGTAGGTCCATTGAGTCTATTTTAAAAAAAATCAAACATGAAGAAGGTTGTGGCTTTTGTTTTAATATATAAGATTATCTATTTCGTCATTAACCGCATTTTGTATTATTTTATATAAATGATTAATCAAATAATTTAAGATTTATACGAGTTTTTATAAATATTTGATCCAGTAAAAGGAGATTTGCCAAATCTATGTCTGTCAAAAAAAAAAAAAACAATATCTGCCAAAACAGTGTGGCTCAGTTTGATTATCCAAGATACTTTCAGAAAAATAAACTATTATCCACATTTTTTATCTGGACAGACGAGGAAGATAATATAGGAATTAATTTAGAGCTAATAGTAAGACTATAATCACTTTTAAGTTGATAAATCACATCATTAACCTAATCACAAATTTAGAAAGCTTTTAAAAATTAAACTTTTCGCTTCATAAATTTATAATATCGAGTAAATAATTAAACATTTAGTTTTTGTTTAATTTTTAAAATAAACTATATAGTTTAAAATTTGTTTTCATTGGTTTAAGGTAGTATAGATTAATCATTGTTAGATAATATGATTTTTCTTATTTAAAAAAAAAATCTTTATAATTTTAAAATTTGACATCGACAAATATTTAAATACTTAATATATGAAGGTATATAATATTACAACATTAAATTATATCTATTTAATTTATACTATTTATAAATTCAATGGATCATCTATTCTTTAAATCCAATTATTGATAGACCAATAAAAATTTCTGGTAAGTCCAAAATTTAAATGATAAGATTAAAAATTAAATGTAACATGACTTTCTAGTAGTAGGTCCATTGAGTCTATTTTAAAAAAAATCAAACATGAAGAAGGTTGTGGCTTTTGTTTTAATATATAAGATTATCTATTTCGTCATTAACCGCATTTTGTATTATTTTATATAAATGATTAATCAAATAATTTAAGATTTATACGAGTTTTTATAAATATTTGATCCAGTAAAAGGAGATTTGCCAAATCTATGTCTGTCAAAAAAAAAAAAAACAATATCTGCCAAAACAGTGTGGCTCAGTTTGATTATCCAAGATACTTTCAGAAAAATAAACTATTATCCACATTTTTTATCTGGACAGACGAGGAAGATAATATAGGAATTAATTTAGAGCTAATAGTAAGACTATAATCACTTTTAAGTTGATAAATCACATCATTAACCTAATCACCTATTTTGAATGAACACACATTATTTCGATCTTAGTGGTATTACATCACAACCACAGAAGAAATTATATGATTTTGCAAGTAATGATTTCTAGTACCAGCATATATGTTTACATCATTGGCAACTTATAATTCACTTTAAATTAATATAATATAAAAGCAGCGCACATGAAGGCATGTGCGTTTGTTTTTCTTACTTTTACATTTTCAAGTACATAATTAAATGTAATCATCGTCCAAAATGAAACGTTCAGCCATCAACGTTGAACCAGTCTACTACTGTACTACATCATGATATAAGATGCATTAGCTGATAAACAAATAAATATGTAAAAGTGTTTTAACACATTTTTGCTATACATCGCTAAATGGAACGTTTATATGTAATCCAAAACTAGCATCAAATTAAAAGATATATGAATAGTTGAATACAGTTGTGAAAACGTCTACATGATTTTGTTATGAATCTCGCATTGAAACTGATATGGACATGGAACCTATTAAACGTAACATAATATACAGTATAAAATGATTCAAGTAGGATACATTACAAGTAATATGTTGTTGACGTTAGAGTAGAATTTGGTTTGAAATGTGTAAAAAACATAGAATTTCTAGCGAATGTGCCAGAAATATTAATTACTTTTTCCAATAACATGCGCAGGAACATATATTAATTTTCATATTACCAACTATTATGAATTGAAATTACAAGCTTAACAGAGTCTAGTCTATTTTATCTATTAAGAAAACGAATGAAATATGGGTTATTTAATTATTCTGAATCAAAAAAAAAAAAAACTTTTTCATGATTCAATAATATGGAAGGGACACTACAAGTGAATTTATATCTGTTGAATAAACACATTTAATTGTGAGGTCGACCAAAAAACAAAATATGTTTCTTTTTGTTTGAACGAAAGCACAAAATAAGTATCAAAAATGTGTTTATTGAGAAGATATACATAAAATTCGAACACGAAAATAAATAAAGAGGGCCATGCACATGATGATGAGGCTACGAACAATAAGCCATGCAGCCTTCATAATTACAAGTGTCAACGAAGTCAATGCTTCATGATTTGGTCGCATAAAGCATACACACTTTTGTTAATCATAAACCACTTTACTCAAAAAGTCAATGCTCCTCTACGTGAACTTTGGACTTGGCACCTAGCTTGATGAGCTTTAGGCCTTTAGCTCACGGCCAACCTTATTTTCCACTTTTTTTACTGACAGTTTTTTTTTTATAACCGTAGTGATCCCAAAAGCTTTCTAGACCCAAAGACTAATCACTACGAAGCCCACATGATCCGTGTTTTCTTACCACTTAAAGCGTTCCGGATGACTAAGGGGAATCGAACCCAAGACGGTATTCACAGCTGTGAATCTTTTACTACTGGACCACGACCACTTGGTTAAATACTGCAAATCAGACTAATTTATGGAACCAACCCTAAACTATTAATGGAAAACTCGATATCTCTAAGATAGAAAACTCGTGGTTAGCAACAACCGCAACTCCGCCAACTAATACTTGCTTTTTGGGCTGCCAGGCTGTGATAAAAGCTCACATCCAGGACCACCGGTCAACAAAGCCGCCCAGACTATATTAAAAAAAAAAATTAAAATTTTATTTAAAATGTTTATGTCTTCAAAATTTCGGCTGCGGCGTCCGACCCAGGCCCAGCCCACATCTACGCTATTTTTTCTTTGTACGTAAGATAAGACATGTAGAAAGTAGCCGGCAACAGAAGACACGACTTTAGATATTAAACCGTGAAAGAGAGTGAGGTTTCATGGAAATAAACAACTCTTCAAGAACCAAAAAAAAATCTTTTTCTGTATGCCACATGAGGACCACATGAAGATGATTCAGTTTCTCATTTTGTGTGTTCTTCACATACATACCCGAGATAATAATACTATTGCGACCCAAAAAGGGATAAAGAGAAGAGCTAGAATGCTACCTAAGGTAGCTCGAAGCCACCCAAAGCAAAACGTAGCTTAAGAGCGAAGACATGACCTCGAAACCTCTTGGTCCTTTGATGAAGGGCGGGATCACAGACACCATCAAGAAAGTCCCAATCAGCCACGAGAAGATGAAAGAACCAGTCCTGTTTCACAATATCATTAACCTGATCAGTTGCAAAATTCATATCACGAAGGTACCAAAGGTTTCACGATTATGATCAGCTCTGCTGATTACCCGTAAAGGAAAGACCAGAGCTTCTTCTTGAGCCTTTGGTGGATGAAGTAAAACGTAGCTATCAAAGATAACAAAACCTGCAGAGTGGGTCCTTCTTCTGTCGGGAACAGAACCGTAAGAGCGCCGAGAACTGCAAACGTGACTGCCGTCTTGACAAGGAAAGCATTGGGAGGAGTTTGGAATCTGTCGAAAACAAAGCTCACAAATTTGGACTGTCTCACTTGGCGGACCTTCTTGTTTATGTCGATCTTCGGGTTCTTCCTCTCATGGAACTTCTGCATGATAATCTTGTCATGAGCTGATTCGATCGCATCAACACTAGGCTTGTGACCAGCGTACTGCTGGATAAGAAAGTTCCTCGCGCCTTGAATCTCATCCTCTGAGGCCATCCGGCTTATACCAAGACGTTTGTATGGGTCTTTGACATTGATCCGAGGGAAAACAGCTGAGCATATGAAAATCCCAGTGAACATTTAGTCACCACGCTTTGAGTAATCGTTATGACTAAGATTTATTATGTATTGTTTACTTAGTTTACTGACAACAAGTTCAACACAGGAGCACCTTAACTATCTCACCACAAAGGAATGAAGAAGCAGCATTTAAAAGTATAACCCAGAGGGTATCCGTAATCCAGGCCGGTCTTGAGCATAGCCAAGTGAAACATTGGCTTATAATCCCCAAAAAATTTGAAGAAAATTACATAGACTATAGACATAGACAGACCCCCAAATTTATATTAAAACCTTCACTAAATCTGTCTACAGCCACCAAAATTTCAGGACCAGCATTGTCCTAATCAGTCTGTGCTATTACTAGATAGCTTAACCTAGAAACATGCGTAGGTCAGAGTTGTGTAGTTTACCAGATGAATCGTCTGACATATCACCAAAGGAAGCACTCATGGCACGGACGACCAAAGCATTGCTTCTTTGTGTAGAAATTGCTAAACAAGCCCTATTTGCAACAACAACCACACCATTTACAAATCGTCTGTCATATGCTTAATTGAACACAAAGGGCAAAAGACACTACTACCTTTGCAGAAGAGGACAAGCTGCAGCATCTCGACGAACAGATGAAGCTTGAGAGCCAAAACGATGTGAACGCCATCGGAACTGAAATTTCGGGGGAGCTAGAGTTAACCCGGACGCATTCATCATCTCTGCCAAATCCCTAAATTTAATATAATCATATGATGAAACCAATTAAAGCAAAATAAAAGAAACCTAAAACAGTTCGTAGCTAAACCAACTTCACAGTTACTACTATGCATTCTAACAGAGACAAAATCAAATTGATAAACAGTACCAGAGGAGGAGAAGTATAGACCGTACCGCCGATGAAAACAACTCAGAAAACCACTTTCCCTTTCTCTCCCAGAAGCATCGACAAAACAAAAAGCTGCTCCTGCTCGCAGAAACGGATAGAAGAGCTCCTCGGCGAAATGGATTTAGCGATGTATTAGTATAGTAAGAATTTAAGTAGAGTACAATCAACAATCCGTCGTAGTCTAGCTGGTTAGGATACTCGGCTCTCACCCGAGAGACCCGGGTTCGAGTCCCGGCGACGGAGCTTTTTTGTCTTTTTAATCCTTTCTTTTTTCATAAACGCTATATTAACATCAGAATAATTAGACAAGTAGTCTGAATAATGGGATATACAATACTAACTGTCATTATAAAGTTTGATATCAACTAACACAACTGTACAGCATTTACATTTGTAGTTTTGATAATATCATGACGTTAAATTTACAGTCTGTTGTAGAAGATAATAATAGCCTCTGCCTCTCCACCCAAAGCATAAAAGCCCCTGCAAAGACCAACACATTGATAATCTCCACGTGATATGTTGTTGAGGAGTTTAGCACACAACAGAAAACAACGCTAATTTGAGCCTAAAAGAATTCTATTAAATCAGACAGTGAAGAACATGAAACTTTGCAAATATAAATGACCATCTATACGGGAAAACTGAACCTGAACTAGGAATAATTAGTAAGCCCATACCTCGGACGGTAGACACATCATGACTGGAACAAAGTAATAGTGGCTATATGACCGTTCTTCATCACCTGCAAAATTATTAACTCCACTTAAAAAGGTTCCCTCTAACAATCTGATAAAATATTTATAGCAAAGAGGATCCCAATTCCTAATTTGGGGTGTTATTAAAAATGCTTCACCTCAAAAGCAACATTCTGATAGCCATACACGTATGTCGATCCAAAAGGGTTGCTCGTCGAGCCCTGTGTCTGAATAGCTGCTGGTCCACACTCCCCGAGTATTTCCTATTAAAGGTGTGAAAGCAAAAAGGTTTCATGAGAAATGTTCTACTCATTTGTTACTATTCTCAGGTTTACTGACTCGAATCAGTCACAATCATGCTGACATTTCTACCAATGATCAACACCTCACAGAATTCTTCTCGTTATGCAATGGGATTGGTCAATAAATTTTCAGGTGAAATTGGTCAAGGCCTAACATAGACAAGCTTCCTATCATTTACCTTAACCTGCTCCCAATTCGTTCTTGGAGTGATCTTGTTTCCACCTCTGTTTGCTTCTGCCTCACTCTCTCCAACTGAAAAGCAGCAATAGAGCGTAGTTTTGTTGAAAAATACAACTCAACATCTGAATGAAACTGCTATCATCTGCACCGCTTACCAGAGATCACAAAGTTGCACTTTATGTATGAGTTGAAATCAGCATGACCAGGATAGTTGGTGTGAAGAACAAACTTCTTAGCTCTGTGAGTCTGTAAGGGTCATGAATTAAAAAAACACATATGAAGGGAGGGAACATATTAACTCTGCTTGACCAGTTGCCTACCTCGCCATCAAACAGGATGTCCATACCACGAGTAAAATAGTTGTAAAAGTAATCACCACAAAGAGTCGTCTTTGGTCGTGGATCTGAGGCGGAATGAATAACCATTTGATCTACCTGGAAAGCAAAGTACAATTTTAGAAGCAGAAATACAAATGTTCAAATGGGCATTAGACTATGATAGATAAATTGCAGGCAAGATAGTGAGAGAAGCTAATGCAAGTATCTGTTCGTGATATACAACAAACAAGTTACCTGCTTCGGGTGGATCCCACATGGTCGTCCTAAGTCAGTCCATACATCCTGCACCGAGCACGAAATGATGAGTTCCAAAGAAGAAGCACAATAAGACAGGTAGGTACAAAATTTACCTGTGGAGATGCACCAAAAGGCATATGCTGGCCTCCAACAGTAAAGTATAGCTCCTTGCCAAGCTGCATAAATATGTAATATACTCATGCGAAGAGTAAGGAGGTGGCTAGCTGCTAATTATGTTTAAACCAATAAAGATAAGCCATACCTTGACATGAACCTCTTCCATATAAAGGCTGCCAGGAGGCAAAGGAGGGACAGAAGCTCTATCCATCAGCTTTCCTACACCAACTTTTTTGTCGCTTGAGTTGTCATATATAGAGACCCGGCATGTTACTGGCGTGGTGCCATCTGGAAACTCCAATGGTAACGCCGCTTCATAGAATAGAAAGATAAGTCATAAACTGAATTTCTCTTGAACCCGGAGAAAGACATACCTTCTCCATCATGGCAGCAGTCCGTGTACTGGTTGGGAATCGGAAACTGGAAGGATAGCCCCTGCCATAGTTAAATAAACGTTAAGCATCGACAGAAGAAATTCAAACATATATGGAAGAAGAGTGAGACCCGTATTATTTATTTGTTGCTCACCGGGTAGAAGAGAGAATAAACGCCTCTTTGTTTATCATAAATCCCAGGAAAGGTCGGTCCAAAAAGTGCATAAACAGCCACAAACGTCGCCAGAGTTGATCCCCTGAAGTACACGGAGTGCACAGATCATCACATGAGTAAACTACACCAAAGTCATAATTTTTAAACTCACCCAATCGTAGAAGTGGCGTAACGCATCTGAAGCCGCTTGACATCATATATCTCAACCAGGCGTAACCTCTGCAAACAAATCAAATATGGAAGAACAATAACCAAGCTAGAGTTTATAACAAATAAAAGAAGAGTAAACTGAATACTCCACTTAAAACTAGTCAAATAATGAGGATATCGGTTTCCACACTTGAATAGTTGAAGCATAATAGATTTGTAAAGTAGTCTAGTTGGTTTGATAAAAAAAAAAAAAAAAAAAAGAAGGTATCAACCACAGCATCATCTAGTACCTGAGACCATGGATCAAACCGAAGATGGAAACCATGATCCGGAAAGCTAATAACAATATCCAGTATCAGAGGATCCTGCGCAAGCCAAAGGAATCATGGAGAATCCAATAAAATTTATAAGATATAACACTGGGATGAAATAAACAGTGAATGAGTCTCATAAGTAACAAACCTCGTCGTGGTATTTAACATGAACAACATCATATATGTTAGGCTGCTGCTCTATTTGCGCAAATGCATCACAAATCGGCATTCCTGAAAAACAGCACCACGATTTTGATCGGAAGCTAAACAGTGTGACCATGAACTACGACGACGTTAGCTAATACTACAGTATTATCATTATCGAACTCAATAAGGAACACGCAATCGACGATCGCAAATCAATTTCTATCTTCCAAGTCCAATATACGCAGGCGAGATGATCAAGTGATTCTCGAATTCGAAAAACTAGAGTAGAGCAGAAAGAGAATTTGAGAGAATCGAATACCGATGGAGAAAGGTCCGATGCCGACGCCGGGTCGGAGATCGAAGACGGTGGCGCCCATGGCGGTGCCTTCGCATCGTCTTCTTGTTCTCTGCATCACCACCGATCTTTGAGTAATCCTTCGTACTATGATCGGTTTTCTCGGACGGAGGAGAACAATGCCACCGGCATTTGTGTAGAGTTCTTGGATTTAAAAAATATTAGTAGAATAATAGGTTTAAAAATTTAGTTATTATTGATTTTCTAATTCTAATTAAATCTAGTGTTATTGAGAGATAAATTTTATTTAAAAAATTTCTTGTTATTATTGATTTTAGTTATTATTGATTTTCTGATTCTAATTAAATCTAGTGTTATTCAGAGATAAATTTTATTCATTTTTACTCATAAGACTCAACTTTCGAAATATCATATGTATCCATATAATTTTCAAAATCGTTGTGATAAAAATACTAAAACAAAATAATTATTCTTATCAAATATCTATTGCACCTTAAATCTAAATTATATGTTCAAAACTATAATTCATTACATTTATATACTTTTACATTTTTTAATATATAATTATTTTTAAAAATATTATATTTTTTAATATAAATAATAATAATTAGATTTACAAATATTAATAATTTTAAAAAAATATTTTTTTTTAAGTTTCAAAAGAAAATTTCGAATTTCAAAAAGAAAATTTGAAAAATATATCTTTTTAAATGAAACATTATAAAAAATATAAAAATGTTCGAATTTGAAAAAAAAATATATATATAAAAACAACTTTTTATTTTTTATTACTTATTCATCTATACTGTAAGGGGTAAAATAGTCTTTTCCATTTTTAATGAAATTTATTTTGGTCATTTTTTTTTAATGCTCTTTTTGTGACAAAATCTTTTAAAATGGATGTTTAAGAAAATTGTTCAATTTTGTATGTATCAGTATTATTTTCTTTTTATTTTGTATCGTAAGACATGTATAAAGTAAAGACACGACTTCAGATATTAAAACCATGAATGAGGTCTCATGGAAATAACAACTCTTCAAGAACAAAAAAATCTCTTTCTCTATGCCACATGAAGATGACTCAGTTTCTCATTCTGTGTGTTCTTCACATACCCGAGATAATAATACAGAGAAGAGCTAGAATGCTACCTAAGGTAGCTGGAAGCTACCCAAAGCAAAACGTAGCTTAAGAGCGAAGACATGACCTCGAAACCTCTTGGTCCTCTGATGAAGGGCGGGATCACTGACACCATCAAGAAAGTCCCAATCAGCCACGAGAAGATGAAAGAGCCAGTCCTGTTTCACATTATCATTAAACCTGATCAGTTGCAAATTTCAAATCAAGTAAGATATGAAAGAACCAGTCCGGTTTCTTATTACCCGTAAAGGAAAGACCAGAGCTTCTTCTTGAGCCTTTGGTGGATGAAGTAAAACGTAGCTATCAAAGATAACAAAACCTGCAGAGTGGGTCCTTCTTCTGTCGGGAACAGAACCGTAAGAGCGCCGAGAACTGCAAACGTGACTGCCGTCTTGACAAGGAAAGCATTGGGAGGAGTTTGGAATCTGTCGAAAACAAAGCTCACAAATTTGGACTGTCTCACTTGGCGGATCTTCTTGTTCATGTCGATTTTGGGGTTTTTCCTCTCATGGAACTTCTGCATGATAATCTTGTCGTGAGCTGATTCGATCGCGTCGACACTAGGCTTGTGACCAGCGTACTGCTGAATGAGAAAGTTCCTGGCCTTGAATCTCATCCTCTGAGGCCATCCGGTTTATCCCAAGACGTTTGTATGGGTCCTTGACATTGATCCGAGGGAAAACAGCTGAACCTATGCAAGTAGCTTAGTCACTATTCTTTGAGTAATTGCTTTCAACACAGGTCACAGGAGCACCTTAACTATCTCACCACAAAGGAATGGGAGAGATTATGCACAAACAGTCTGTGCCCATCACTAGAAAGCTAAACCTAGAATCATGCGTAGCTCAGAGTTATGTAGTTTACCAGAAGAATCGTCTGACATATCACCAACGGAAGCACTCATGGCACGAACGATCATAGCATTGCTTCTTTGTGTAGAAAGTGCTAAACAAGCCCTATATTTGCAACAAACCAAAATAGAAAACGCCATAAAAATTCGTGTTTGTCATATGTTTAATCGAACAAAGGGCAAAGACACTACCTTTGAAGAAGAAGAGGACAAGCTG
This sequence comes from Brassica carinata, assembly GCA_016771965.1. Lineage (NCBI taxonomy): Eukaryota > Viridiplantae > Streptophyta > Magnoliopsida > Brassicales > Brassicaceae > Brassica > Brassica carinata. The sequence continues at coordinate 14,772,658 of CM028700.1, forward strand.
CTGCATCTCGACGAGCAGCTAAAGCTTGAGAGTTTCTCTGAGATGTACCACCAGAACGATGTGAACGCCATCGAAAGTGAAATTTGGGGGGAGCTAGAGTTAACCCGGACGCATTCATCATCTCTCGTAATCCCTAAATCATATGATGAAACCGATTAAAAGCAAAATCAAAAGCCCTAATCCGTTCGGTGGCTAAACCAGCTTCACAGTTACTACTGCTATGCATTCTAAATCAAAATGATAAAAGAGTACCAGAGGAGAAGAATAGACCGTACCGCCGATGAAGACAAATCAGAAAACCACTTTCCTTTCACTACCGGAAGCATCAACAAAACAAAAGCTGCTCTGCTCTGCTCGCAAATACGGATAGAAGAGGCACCAGTAAGACGAAATGGATTTAGTAATCTCTTAGTATACTAAAGGTTTTATTAGTCTGTAGTCAACAAATCCGTCGTAGTCTAGCTGGTTAGGATACTCGGCTCTCACCCGAGACCCGGGTTCGAATCCCGGCGACGGAGCTTTTTGTTTTTTCAATTCTTTTTCTTTTAAATAAACGCTATATTATTCATCGGACTTATTAGACAAGTAGTCTGAAATAATGGGATACAAAGTAGCAACTGTCATTATATATAGCTTGATGTCAACTTAACAAATAACTGTACAGCATTTACATTTGTGTTTTGGTAATATCATGACGTTACATTTACAGAGTCCGTGTTGTAGAAGATATAGCCTCTCCACCCAAAGCATATAAAGCCCCTACAAAGACTAATACATTGATCATCCACATGAGATTTTGTTGAGAAGTTTTAGCATACCACAGAAAACAACACTAATTTGAGCCAAAAGAGAACTCTAAACTCAGACAGTGAAGAACATGAAACTTTGCAAAGATAAATGACCATCTATACGGGAAAACTGAACATGAACCAGGAATTATTATTAGTAAGCGCATACCTCGGACGGTAGACACATCATGACTGGAACAAAGTTATAGTGGCTATATGACCGTTCTTCATCACCTGCAAAATTATTAACTCCACATAAAAGGTTTCCTTTAATATTTATAGCAAGGAGGATCCCAATTCCTAAATTAGGGTGTTATTTAAAATGCTTCACCTCAAAAGCAACATTCTGATAGCCATACACGTATGTCGATCCAAAAGGGTTGCTCGTTGAGCCCTGTGTCTGTATAGCTGCTGGTCCACACTCCCCGAGTATTTCCTATTAAAAAGGTGTGTGAAAGTAAAAGGTTTCATGAGAAATGTTCTACTCCTTTCTTAACTATACTATTCTCAGGTTTACTGACTCAAATCAGTAATAATCACTCTGACATATTTACCAATTTAATCAACACATCACAAGTTCCTTCCAGTTTGCAATGAGATCGATTGCTACTATTGGGTTGGTCAAGAAATCTTCAGGTGAAATTGGTCATGCCCTAACAGACTAGCTTCCTATCATTTTTCCTGTTATGCTTCTATCGATTAGGTCTGAAACTAATTTACCTTAACCTGCTCCCAGTTGGTTCTTGGAGTGATCCTGTTTCCAGCTCTGTTTGCTTCTGCCTCACCCTCTCCAACTGAAAAGCAGAGCAATAAATCTTAGTTTTGTTGAAAAATAAGACGCAACATACATCTGAATAAAAGATGACTGATTAACATGAAGCTGCTATCATCTGCATCGCTTACCAGAGATTACAAAGTTGCACTTTATGTATGAGTTGAAATCAGCATGACCAGGATAGTTGGTGTGAAGAACAAACTTCTTAGCTCTGTGAGTCTGTAGAAAAGGTAACGGTCATGGATTAAAATAAACACATATCAAGGGAGTGAACATATTAACTCTACGTGACCAGTTGCCTACCTCGCCGTCAAACAGGATGTCCATACCACGAGTAAAATAGTTGTAAAAGTAATCACCACAGAGAGTTGTCTTCGGTCGTGGATCCGAGGCGGAATGAATAACCATTTGATCTACCTGGAGAGCAAAGTACAATTTTAATCCAAATTTTCACATTATCATTAAACCTGATCAGTTGCAAATTTCAAATCAAGTAAGATATGAAAGAACCAGTCCGGTTTCTTATTACCCGTAAAGGAAAGACCAGAGCTTCTTCTTCAGCCTCTGGTTGATGAAATAAAACGTAGCTATCAAAGATAACAAAACCTGGAGAGTGGGTCCTTCTTCCGTAGGGAACAGAACCGTAAGAGCGCCGAGAACCGCAAACGTGACTGCCGTCTTGACAAGGAAAGCAGTGGGAGGAGTTTGGAATCTCTCGAAAACAAAGCTCACAACTTTGGACTGTCTCACTTGGCGGATCTTCTTGTTCATGTCGATTTTGGGGTTTTTCCTCTCATGGAACTTCTGCATGATAATCTTGTCGTGAGCTGATTCGATCGCGTCGACACTAGGCTTGTGACCAGCGTACTGCTGAATGAGAAAGTTCCTGGCGCCTTGAATCTCATCCTCTGAGGCCATCCGGTTTATCCCAAGACGTTTGTATGGGTCCTTGACATTGATCCGAGGGAAAACAGCTGAACCTATGCAAGTAGCTTAGTCACTATTCTTTGAGTAATTGCTTTCAACACAGGTCACAGGAGCACCTTAACTATCTCACCACAAAGGAATGGGAGAGATTATGCACAAACAGTCTGTGCCCATCACTAGAAAGCTAAACCTAGAATCATGCGTAGCTCAGAGTTATGTAGTTTACCAGAAGAATCGTCTGACATATCACCAACGGAAGCACTCATGGCACGAACGATCATAGCATTGCTTCTTTGTGTAGAAAGTGCTAAACAAGCCCTATATTTGCAACAAACCAAAATAGAAAACGCCATAAAAAATTCGTGTTTGTCATATGTTTAATCGAACAAAGGGCAAAGACACTACCTTTGAAGAAGAAGAGGACAAGCTGCTGCATCTCGACGAGCAGCTAAAGCTTGAGAGTTTCTCTGAGATGTACCACCAGAACGATGTGAACGCCATCGAAAGTGAAATTTGGGGGGAGCTAGAGTTAACCCGGACGCATTCATCATCTCTCGTAATCCCTAAATCATATGATGAAACCGATTAAAAGCAAAATCAAAAGCCCTAATCCGTTCGGTGGCTAAACCAGCTTCACAGTTACTACTGCTATGCATTCTAAATCAAAATGATAAAAGAGTACCAGAGGAGAAGAATAGACCGTACCGCCGATGAAGACAAATCAGAAAACCACTTTCCCTTTCACTACCGGAAGCATCAACAAAACAAAAAAGCTGCTCTGCTCTGCTCGCAAATACGGATAGAAGAGGCACCAGTAAGACGAAATGGATTTAGTAATCTCTTAGTATACTAAAGGTTTTATTAGTCTGTAGTCAACAAATCCGTCGTAGTCTAGCTGGTTAGGATACTCGGCTCTCACCCGAGAGACCCGGGTTCGAATCCCGGCGACGGAGCTTTTTTGTTTTTTTTCAATTCTTTTTTCTTTTTAAATAAACGCTATATTATTCATCGGACTTATTAGACAAGTAGTCTGAAATAATGGGATACAAAGTAGCAACTGTCATTATATATAGCTTGATGTCAACTTAACAAATAACTGTACAGCATTTACATTTGTGTTTTTGGTAATATCATGACGTTACATTTACAGAGTCCGTGTTGTAGAAGATATAGCCTCTCCACCCAAAGCATATAAAGCCCCTACAAAGACTAATACATTGATCATCCACATGAGATTTTGTTGAGAAGTTTTAGCATACCACAGAAAACAACACTAATTTGAGCCAAAAAGAGAACTCTAAACTCAGACAGTGAAGAACATGAAACTTTGCAAAGATAAATGACCATCTATACGGGAAAACTGAACATGAACCAGGAATTATTATTAGTAAGCGCATACCTCGGACGGTAGACACATCATGACTGGAACAAAGTTATAGTGGCTATATGACCGTTCTTCATCACCTGCAAAATTATTAACTCCACATAAAAGGTTTCCTTTAATATTTATAGCAAGGAGGATCCCAATTCCTAAATTAGGGTGTTATTTAAAATGCTTCACCTCAAAAGCAACATTCTGATAGCCATACACGTATGTCGATCCAAAAGGGTTGCTCGTTGAGCCCTGTGTCTGTATAGCTGCTGGTCCACACTCCCCGAGTATTTCCTATTAAAAAGGTGTGTGAAAGTAAAAGGTTTCATGAGAAATGTTCTACTCCTTTCTTAACTATACTATTCTCAGGTTTACTGACTCAAATCAGTAATAATCACTCTGACATATTTACCAATTTAATCAACACATCACAAGTTCCTTCCAGTTTGCAATGAGATCGATTGCTACTATTGGGTTGGTCAAGAAATCTTCAGGTGAAATTGGTCATGCCCTAACAGACTAGCTTCCTATCATTTTTCCTGTTATGCTTCTATCGATTAGGTCTGAAACTAATTTACCTTAACCTGCTCCCAGTTGGTTCTTGGAGTGATCCTGTTTCCAGCTCTGTTTGCTTCTGCCTCACCCTCTCCAACTGAAAAGCAGAGCAATAAATCTTAGTTTTGTTGAAAAATAAGACGCAACATACATCTTTGGTATGAATGATTATTTTAAAAATTGGATGAGGAGTTTATAAACGTAAGGCTGGCAATTTCCACACACTTAGATAGTAAAAAGGAAAAACAAAATATGGGATTCTACTCCATCAGGTGACTGACTCTTTGATATTTCCATAAGTATATGTTTTGGGATACCTTTCATTATTTCAAAGTCGTTTGGGAATTAGGGATACTACCATTTGTGTGAAAGATGGAAAAAAGTAAAACATGGGAAATTAACATTTCGACACACAATCTTTAAATATTAGAAATTTAGAATATACATGTATTGTATTTCGATTTTTTTTTTTTTTTTAAACACAAAAAAATTTATTGTATTCCGAAAATAAAATCTCTAACTAGAGATAAATCACCACATTTTATATATAAACATAGTCATACCAAATTAAAAATACTAAACAATAAATTCTGCCTTATACTATTATATAAATTAATTTGAAATCCGGAAGTAGTAGTAAATTCAGAAACAAAACCTATAAGCAGAAATGATTATAAAGGAAAAATAACCTCACAATATTTCTGTAAAACATAGTCATACCAGATTAACAATATTAACCTATAAATTATACCATTATTTTTCATAAATTAATTTCAGATCCACAAATAGTAGCAAATTTAGAATATAGGATCTATAAGCAGAAATTATGTTAAAAGACAGTTACATAAAAAAAAATTATGTTAAAAGAAAATAGAAAATTCTATAAGCAGAAAGAAGTAAAACAATTGGTTTCTCATTAAAATCCCTTAAAATGAGTCGCAACAAAAAAAAAGAGTCCATTTTCTTTATGGTCTTCCCCCACTAGTCTTCGTTCTAAACGCATCAATCGTACTCTCTCTCCATCTCATCCTCCCCCAGAGAACCGTCAGATTAGGGTTTCTCTTTCACTAATTGATCTGCATCCACTACTCATATCTACTTCGAATTCTTCACTAGCCATGAAGAATCAACAGAAGCAACTCCAGCGAGGCGCTTCGTCTCGCGGCGAAGAAAGTTCGGTCAGAGGGATCGATCTCATGAGAGTTGATCAATGCGAGGAGATCGATGCTCTCTCTGTGCCTGCCCCGACGGTGGGAGGGACGGTTGAGCAAGAGGCCCCTGTGAAGCGAAAACGGGGCCGGCCTCCGAAGGCACATGCTAAGACGCCGCTGCAAACTCAGCCCCCGCCGCCGCTGCAAACTCAGCCCCCGCCGCCGCCGCCGCTGCAAACTCAGCCGCCGCCGCCGCTGCAAACTCAGCCCCCGCCGCCGCCGCCGCCGATTACGCGGAAGGATGACAAGGAAGAAGATGTGTGCTTCATTTGCTTCGACGGCGGAGACCTCGTTCTCTGTGATCGCCGGTGAGTGATTGTTAGTGTACAGTGATGACAGTTGTGTTAGATAGTCTGCGTTGATAGAGATTAGAGCCTTGGATGATGAGTTTTAACAACGGAAAAAGAGAATTAGTTAGTTACTCGATTGGCTTTTAATTGTATATTTATTGCTTTAGTTACTATTTTTGATCACATGCTTGCTAATGCCATAGATTAGACTCATATCGATTGGTAAAGAAGCAACGAGGCAGTGTTAATGAGGAGGTTTTGGATACGAGATTTGTGTTATTGATAACTTATTGATGTTCAGGAACTGCCCCAAGGCATACCATCCAGCTTGTATTAACAGAGACGAGGCATTCTTTCGAACAACTGCTAAATGGAACTGCGGTACGTGGCGTTGTACATGGATATCTCTGACAGGCGAGTCATTTCAAATCTTTTAAATGGCGACGTAAAACTGATGTTTTCGTTCATTCATTTACAGGTTGGCACATATGCAGTAAATGCCAGAAATCTTCCAGTTACTTGTGTTATACATGCACTTTTTCTGTTTGTAAGCGGTGCGTTGCTGATGCCGACTATGTGTTTGTGAGAGGTAACATGGGGCTTTGTGGCACATGCATTAAGCCAATAATGTTAATTGAGAATATTGGTCAAGGAGATGTTCAAGCGGTAAGACACTTCTCCACATTCCATAGTTTCCATTCAATTCTCAGCCGCAAAATTTGCTCAGGCGAATTGATTTTCACCACCTGTCACAATTACCTTAGGAGGAATATAGTTTTGCCATGCACATGACACTGTAGAACACGATGGGTTTTGTGATAGCAACCAGTCACAAGCTGATATCATGGAATTTTAGAGATTTGGGGTTTAGGGTTTCATATTTAATAAGTTCTTGCAAGAGCAGTAGAGGGTATGTTGGGTGTCTTTTTTTTTAAATAATCGCATAAAGCCAAAGGAAAAGAGTAACTTTTCTTGTTTAGGGAGGAAATCTTGTACTTCGTTCTTTAAGAAATTTGAGTGTTTTTCTTTTTGTATTATCTTCTTTATTTACTATTTCATAATGTGCGCGGGCATAATGTTTTTCCTTGTTTATTAGGTTAAGGTGGATTTTGATGACAAGCTCAGTTGGGAGTATCTGTTCAAGGTATATTGGCTTTGCCTGAAGGAAGAGCTGTCTCTAACTGTCGACGAGCTTATGAGAGCATATAATCCTTGGAAGGAGGTTCCTTACACTGCTCCTAAAGTGGAGTTACGAAATGATCATACCCGTAACAATGTTTATTCTTCAGGCAGTTCAGCTTTAGATGCAGCAGAGAATGGAATAAAAAGAAGAAAGACTAGTGATTCATCCACCTTACCTAGCGAGTTGGATACCAAAAATCCAAGTAATACCCCAAAGAAGCGTCCTGGAGATACAAATTGGGCAACAAAAGAACTCCTCGAGTTTTTGTCGTTCATGAGAAATGGCGATACATCGGTTATTTCTCAGTTTGACGTGCAGGGTCTTCTGCTTGACTATATCAACAAAAAAAATCTTAGGGATCCTCATCAGGAGTCTCAAGTTATTTGTGACCTAATGCTTGTGAAGTTGTTTGGAAAGCAACGAGTGGGTCACATTGAAATGCTTAAGCTTCTTGAGTCTCACTTTCTTATCCAAGAGAAACCTAAAGATGAGAAAACCACGAATGGGGAAACTACTCATGCTGTTCCTAGCCAAGTAGTTGAAGATATTGGTCATGATCCACCGGTTAGGGATAGAAGACGCAAGATGCATAGGAAAACTGTTGGCAGGGTACAAAACGAAAATCTGGATGCATATGCAGCGATTGATGTTCACAATATCAACCTGATTTATTTGAGACGTAAATTCTTAGAGACTCTACTTGATGATATCAACAAAGTTCACGAAAAGGTGGTAGGCACAATTTTGAGAATTAAGGTATCCGGCAGCGACCAGAAGCTGGATATTCACAGGCTCGTTCAAGTTGTAGGTATTTGATCAGTGCTCATATTAATGCTTTTTTGAGGAAAGAAAATTGGGAAATTAGTGACCAAAAATTTTAATAGTAAGATCTCAGCTGCTTTTGTGGTTATTTAACAGGTACAAGCAAGGCAGCAGCAACCTACCAACTTGGCGCAAAGACTACAGATGTTATGCTAGAAATACTAAATCTAGAAAGAGAGAGGTCATCTCGATTGATCAATTATCAGATCAAAATGTCACAGAGGTAAATATAGCTCTCTGAAACATTAGTTTATCTACCTTTCTATGCTCGTCAATAAAAGGTTTAAACCCCATCTACTAATAAGGTAACGCTAGTAGTTAGGTTTTAATTTCTCCTATATGTACCTATTACTGTGGTTTTCAGGACGAGTGCAAACGGCTACGCCAGAGCATAAAATGTGGTCTCAATAAACGTTTGACTGTGGTAAGACCGCCCGCATGATATTTTCTCGTGAAATTGTATATTTTACCTAACTTGGAACTCATGTTTTTGCGGTGTCAGGGTGACATCTTGAAGACGGCAACAACACTGCAAGCCATGAGAATCAATGAGGTAGGCTAATTAAAAGCAAGCAAATATTATACGTATATATATATATTAAAGATCCCTGATCTTAGTTTTTACTGTGGTGTGCTTCTTACTCATGTTTTGTCGATGTAGGCTCTGGAAGCTGAGATATTAAAGGTCAAACACCTCCGTGATCAGGCCAGTGAGAAGGGTCATCGAAAGGAATATCCTTTTGAGATTGCCTTACTATATTTGTTGCACTTCGGTTACACTATTTTCCTTTTCAGATACTGGTTATAGAATCTTTCAGTGAGTCTTTGATGAAATAGTTCGTTAAAGAGTCGACCATGCCAGAACGCTAAGAATAATTTAGTTTGAGTAGATAGCTTGATAAGTACTTCGGTCTTCCCATTTAGATGTTTGGTCTGCGTTTAAATGTGTGAAAATACTTTTACACTGAGTGATTGCATGGAAAGTTAAAGTCTTGATTTCTTAACCATCTCCCACGCTTAGAGAATGTGTAGAGAAAGCTAGGGCTTCTAGAATCACCTGAGCATCGCCAGCGCTTCTGCAGGAAGTCCCAGAAGTTCATACGGATCCAAGCATGGATCCAAGTCATCCATCAGCAGAAGATGCAGTGTTGGGTACGAGAAAACAAGGTTTCCCACTTTAACCTAGGATGTGAACAAGCTAATTGTTCATTTTCTTACAAAAATTCCTGATTGGTGGATACTATTTACAATCTTTTACGTTTTCTATTTGCAGATAATCACATAAAGGCTCCAAGTAAAGGTCCGAAGAAAAAGGGAATATCCTGAACAAATTGGGAAATAATGCGCAGACAAAATATGATGCTCCAGTTTTGCGAAGCAGAAAGGCCGTGAATGTTACTAAGAAAGATGATTGTTCCAAGGTCCACAACAACTCATCAGATATCCAGGTTTGACCACACATCCTACTCTGTTTGCAATGTAACCTCTCATATGTTTTTTAGTATTAATTTCAGATCCACAAATAGTAGCAAATTTAGAATATAGGATCTATAAGCAGAAATGATTATAAAGGAAAAATAACCTCACAATATTTCTGTAAAACATAGTCATACCAGATTAACAATATTAACCTATAAATTATACCATTATTTTTCATAAATTAATTTCAGATCCACAAATAGTAGCAAATTTAGAATATAGGATCTATAAGCAGAAATGATTATAAAGGAAAAATAACCTCACAATATTTCTGTAAAACATAGTCATACCAGATTAACAATATTAACCTATAAATTATACCATTATTTTTCATAAATTAATTTCAGATCCACAAATAGTAGCAAATTTAGAATATAGGATCTATAAGCAGAAATGATTATAAAGGAAAAATAACCTCACAATATTTCTGTAAAACATAGTCATACCAGATTAACAATATTAACCTATAAATTATACCATTATTTTTCATAAATTAATTTCAGATCCACAAATAGTAGCAAATTTAGAATATAGGATCTATAAGCAGAAAGAAGTAAAACAATTGGTTTCTCATTAAAATCCCTTAAAATGAGTCGCAACAAAAAAAAAGAGTCCATTTTCTTTATGGTCTTCCCCCACTAGTCTTCGTTCTAAACGCATCAATCGTACTCTCTCTCCATCTCATCCTCCCCCAGAGAACCGTCAGATTAGGGTTTCTCTTTCACTAATTGATCTGCATCCACTACTCATATCTACTTCGAATTCTTCACTAGCCATGAAGAATCAACAGAAGCAACTCCAGCGAGGCGCTTCGTCTCGCGGCGAAGAAAGTTCGGTCAGAGGGATCGATCTCATGAGAGTTGATCAATGCGAGGAGATCGATGCTCTCTCTGTGCCTGCCCCGACGGTGGGAGGGACGGTTGAGCAAGAGGCCCCTGTGAAGCGAAAACGGGGCCGGCCTCCGAAGGCACATGCTAAGACGCCGCTGCAAACTCAGCCGCCGCCGCCGCCGATTACGCGGAAGGATGACAAGGAAGAAGATGTGTGCTTCATTTGCTTCGACGGCGGAGACCTCGTTCTCTGTGATCGCCGGTGAGTGATTGTTAGTGTACAGTGATGACAGTTGTGTTAGATAGTCTGCGTTGATAGAGATTAGAGCCTTGGATGATGAGTTTTAACAACGGAAAAAGAGAATTAGTTAGTTACTCGATTGGCTTTTAATTGTATATTTATTGCTTTAGTTACTATTTTTGATCACATGCTTGCTAATGCCATAGATTAGACTCATATCGATTGGTAAAGAAGCAACGAGGCAGTGTTAATGAGGAGGTTTTGGATACGAGATTTGTGTTATTGATAACTTATTGATGTTCAGGAACTGCCCCAAGGCATACCATCCAGCTTGTATTAACAGAGACGAGGCATTCTTTCGAACAACTGCTAAATGGAACTGCGGTACGTGGCGTTGTACATGGATATCTCTGACAGGCGAGTCATTTCAAATCTTTTAAATGGCGACGTAAAACTGATGTTTTCGTTCATTCATTTACAGGTTGGCACATATGCAGTAAATGCCAGAAATCTTCCAGTTACTTGTGTTATACATGCACTTTTTCTGTTTGTAAGCGGTGCGTTGCTGATGCCGACTATGTGTTTGTGAGAGGTAACATGGGGCTTTGTGGCACATGCATTAAGCCAATAATGTTAATTGAGAATATTGGTCAAGGAGATGTTCAAGCGGTAAGACACTTCTCCACATTCCATAGTTTCCATTCAATTCTCAGCCGCAAAATTTGCTCAGGCGAATTGATTTTCACCACCTGTCACAATTACCTTAGGAGGAATATAGTTTTGCCATGCACATGACACTGTAGAACACGATGGGTTTTGTGATAGCAACCAGTCACAAGCTGATATCATGGAATTTTAGAGATTTGGGGTTTAGGGTTTCATATTTAATAAGTTCTTGCAAGAGCAGTAGAGGGTATGTTGGGTGTCTTTTTTAAATAATCGATAAAGCCAAAGGAAAAGAGTAACTTTTCTTGTTTAGGAGGAAATCTTGTACTTCGTTCTTTAAGAAATTTGAGTGTTTTTCTTTTTGTATTATCTTCTTTATTTACTATTTCATAATGTGCTGGCATAATGTTTTTCCTTGTTTATTAGGTTAAGGTGGATTTTGATGACAAGCTCAGTTGGGAGTATCTGTTCAAGGTATATTGGCTTTGCCTGAAGGAAGAGCTGTCTCTAACTGTCGACGAGCTTATGAGAGCATATAATCCTTGGAAGGAGGTTCCTTACACTGCTCCTAAAGTGGAGTTACGAAATGATCATACCGTAACAATGTTTATTCTTCAGGCAGTTCAGCTTTAGATGCAGCAGAGAATGGAATAAAAAGAAGAAAGACTAGTGATTCATCCACCTTACCTAGCGAGTTGGATACCAAAATCCAAGTAATACCCCAAAGAAGCGTCCTGGAGATACAAATTGGGCAACAAAAGAACTCCTCGAGTTTTGTCGCTCATGAGAAATGGCGATACATCGGTTATTTCTCAGTTTGACGTGCAGGGTCTTCTGCTTGACTATATCAACAAAAATCTTAGGGATCCTCATCAGGAGTCTCAAGTTATTTGTGACCTAATGCTTGTGAAGTTGTTTGGAAAGCAACGAGTGGGTCACATTGAAATGCTTAAGCTTCTTGAGTCTCACTTTCTTATCCAAGAGAAACCTAAAGATGAGAAAACCACGAATGGGGAAACTACTCATGCTGTTCCTAGCCAAGTAGTTGAAGATATTGGTCATGATCCACCGGTTAGGGATAGAAGACGCAAGATGCATAGGAAAACTGTTGGCAGGGTACAAAACGAAAATCTGGATGCATATGCAGCGATTGATGTTCACAATATCAACCTGATTTATTTGAGACGTAAATTCTTAGAGACTCTACTTGATGATATCAACAAAGTTCACGAAAAGGTGGTAGGCACAATTTTGAGAATTAAGGTATCCGGCAGCGACCAGAAGCTGGATATTCACAGGCTCGTTCAAGTTGTAGGTATTTGATCAGTGCTCATATTAATGCTTTTTTGAGGAAAGAAAATTGGGAAATTAGTGACCAAAAATTTTAATAGTAAGATCTCAGCTGCTTTTGTGGTTATTTAACAGGTACAAGCAAGGCAGCAGCAACCTACCAACTTGGCGCAAAGACTACAGATGTTATGCTAGAAATACTAAATCTAGAAAAGAGAGAGGTCATCTCGATTGATCAATTATCAGATCAAAATGTCACAGAGGTAAATATAGCCTCTCTGAAACATTAGTTTATCTACCTTTCTATGCTCGTCAATAAAAGGTTTAAACCCCATCTACTAATAAGGTAACGCTAGTAGTTAGGTTTTAATTTCTCCTATATGTACCTATTACTGTGGTTTTCAGGACGAGTGCAAACGGCTACGCCAGAGCATAAAATGTGGTCTCAATAAACGTTTGACTGTGGTAAGACCGCCCGCATGATATTTTCTCGTGAAATTGTATATTTTACCTAACTTGGAAACTCATGTTTTTTTTTTGCGGTGTCAGGGTGACATCTTGAAGACGGCAACAACACTGCAAGCCATGAGAATCAATGAGGTAGGCTAATTAAAAGCAAGCAAATATTATACGTATATATATATATTAAAGATCCCCTGATCTTAGTTTTTTACTGTGGTGTGCTTCTTACTCATGTTTTGTCGATGTAGGCTCTGGAAGCTGAGATATTAAAGGTCAAACACCTCCGTGATCAGGCCAGTGAGAAGGGTCATCGAAAGGAATATCCTTTTTGAGATTGCCTTACTATATTTGTTGCACTTCGGTTACACTATTTTCCTTTTCAGATACTGGTTATAGAATCTTTCAGTGAGTCTTTGATGAAATAGTTCGTTAAAGAGTCGACCATGCCACTCGTAACGGCTAAGAATAATTTAGTTTGAGTAGATAGCTTGATAAGTACTTCGGTCTTCCCATTTAGATGTTTGGTCTGCGTTTAAATGTGAAAAATACTTTTACACTGAGTGATTGCATGGAAAGTTAAAGTCTTGATTTCTTAACCATCTCCCACGCTTAGAGAATGTGTAGAAAAGCTAGGGCTTCTAGAATCACCTGAGCATCGCCAGCGGCTTCTGCAGGAAGTCCCAGAAGTTCATACGGATCCAAGCATGGATCCAAGTCATCCATCAGCAGAAGATGCAGTGTTGGGTACGAGAAAACAAGGTTTCCCACTTTAACCTAGGATGTGAACAAGCTAATTGTTCATTTTCTTACAAAAATTCCTGATTGGTGGATACTATTTACAATCTTTTACGTTTTCTATTTGCAGATAATCACATAAAGGCTCCAAGTAAAGGTCCGAAGAAAAAAGGGAATATCCTGAACAAATTGGGAAATAATGCGCAGACAAAATATGATGCTCCAGTTTTGCGAAGCAGAAAGGCCGTGAATGTTACTAAGAAAGATGATTGTTCCAAGGTCCACAACAACTCATCAGATATCCAGGTTTGACCACACATCCTACTCTGTTTGCAATGTAACCTCTCATATGTTTTTTTAGTATTGGTTTCAAGTCATATACCTTCATTTCTGGGTACTACAGGAAAGTGGTAAAGATGATGAGGAGAGTGAAATATGGCATTATCGAGATCCAACCGGAAAGACCCAGGGACCGTTTTCTATGGGGCAGCTCCGCAGATGGAAATCTTCTGGTCATTTCCCCCCTTATCTTAGGATATGGAAAGCGCATGAGAACCAAGATGAGTCTGTACTTCTGACTGAAGCTCTTGCCGGAAGATTTGATAAAGCAACTACTTCGCCGAGTTCCTCTTTGCTTCCCCAAGAACTAAAACTATCTCAGCACGACTCGGGACGCACTGGCGTGGACGGGGACTGTCTTCAGAAGAACCTTACGCCAGTCAGCAACAGTGCAGCCTCCTATTCGTCCTCTACTGTCAGTGCCCTTCCTAACGATCCAAAAGAGAAACAAGTTGCGACTCTTTTACCTTGCTCTGGAAAAGTTAAAGATGGTAATTCCGTTCGTTCCCAGCCTCAAGTTAGTTGTCCAGCATCAATGTCTGTGGTTCCAGGACATGTGGTTTCGCCTGACGCAAGAGCAACTTCAGGGGCAGATGGTAAGACTGTAGAAGAAGGAACAAACGGTGGTTCTGTTCACGCACCAAACCTTAACCAAGAAATCCATGTCCCTGAAGACTTGGAAGCTCAAGCGGCAGAGACTATTCAGTCTCTGTCTTCTTGTGTTCTGGTCAAAGGAACATCTGGTGTCACATGGAGCACCACCACCACAACTACCACTGATGCTGTTACCACCACTTCGAGTGTTATGGTCACTGGAGGACAGCTTCCTCAAGTAACACATCAGAATGCTGTTGTTTCAGCTGCACCGTCTGTGAAGCCAATTGATTTGGCAGCTGATCATGCCACAGCTACTCAGACTTCAGACAACACCCAAGTGGCTCACTCATCTGGGTGGCCAGCCATTGTGGCTGACCCGGACGAGTGTGATGAATCAGTTTCGGATCTATTAGCCGAAGTTGAAGCGATGGAACAGAACGGTTTGCCCTCTTCACCCACCTCAACATTTCACTATGACGACGATGATTTGACAAAAGGGCCAGAAAAAGATTTCTTTAACCCTGTCGCACGCATGTCCCTCACACCTGAAACATGCAGAATGAATACCTCTCAGCCGAGTATTCTTGACAATGTCTCTACGGGGAAAAGCTCAATGGGCACAGAATCAAAAGACAACACTCTCTTCAACCACTGTGGAACCGCTGGTCCGGAGCTCCTACTCTTTGCGCCACCAGCGCCGTCTTCAGTTAGTCAGGACCTGACTCTGACGACAACAGCTCTTAGACTGGGATCAGAAACCACAGTTAAAGCTGGATCGGTCGAGAGGCTTCCCAAGTCCCTTTCAGGAGTGAGTTTGGAACCGAGCCCCAGGTCATCATCATTACATGACTCACCACGTGGAAACACCGAGCGCAGCCCACGTGGAAGCACCGAGCGCAGCCCACGTGGAAATGGAAGTCATCAAAGAAGATCCGGTGGGCATAGCAGAGACCGGCAATGGTGGAACAACGGTCACAACACTAGCGTCAACAACAACAGTCATAATAATCGGCAATGGCCAAACAGCAGTAGGCATGGGTATGACCATGGATCAGGTTCATACACAGCTCATCCGCCCAAAGGGCTAAAGATATGTAAGTTCTATGAGAGTGGAAACTGCAAAAAGGGTGCTTCTTGTAGTTTTTGGCACCCCTGATTCTCATTTCTTTGTATTGTGTATTTATCTGTTTAGTTAACATGTCAAACATCCTTTCTGTAACTTGTTTATTTAGGACATTTCGAGCATCCTTTTTGGTAACACCAAAGTTTTTGTACCTCATTAGCCCATGTTTAAGTAATTATCAAAGCTTTGTGTATAACTTCCATTTAGAAGTCTTTGCAACTTATGTCGGTCTTGCTCGCTTTCATACCCTGTTCTAAAAATCGGTCGCGCCGATTAATATCCGATTTTTTCTGCCTAGCCACATAATCTATTTTTTATTATTATTTTTTTAAATTTTATTTTTAATAATATTTTTATTTATTTATTTGATCTAAAATTTTATAAATATCATTTGTATTCATAATTTTGATGAAAATTACACTATATTAAGTTTATATATTCTATTTGTGTGCTTTATACAATTTTAAACATGAAAATGTATTAATGTTATACACAATTAAAGATTAACATGTTTTATAACATAGTAAACAATCTAAAAAATTCGCTCTGTATAATTTCTGATTAATCTCCGTTTTTATATTTAGGCGCTAGGTACAACCCGACCACCGGACTAGCGCCTAGCGCGTTCCGGAACAGAGCTTTCATATAAACCTTTACCAATACGCAGCCGTTTGATCGTTTAGTTTTTTTTCTCTCTCGTCAATTTGTCATCCTAATGGACCTAGGCCCATTTACTTTATTTGCTAGCATTATTACAAACAAGAGGGCACCGCCGTAAGAGTTTCCGGAGAAAACAGATCGGACGAATGAGCTTGAATATGAGCTAAACAACATAGAGGACAAAACTTGGAAAGCGATCAAGAAGGAAGAGAGGTTAACGATGAGCGAAGGCTCTAGCGGAGAAGTGAATAGCACGGTGATGGAAGAGAAATCGGAACAGAGAGGGGGAGGATCTCTTGCGAAAGGAAGGTCGTGCAAAGGATACCTTTACTACTCATCCACTCTCAAATCCAAGGATAAGAACCCTCGCTGCGTCGGCATTCCTCGTACTCTCCGTCAAGGTCAATTTCCTCTTTCGCAAATCAATCGCTTGCTTCTGCTATATTCTAGGGTTCCCGAATCAAATTGATTAGGTTGAGAGATAATTCTAATTGTAGAATCTATAATCCATAAGCAGAATCCCATGCTACTAGATGTTTGATTTGCTCTCATGGACTCTGTATGCATACAGCAATTATAGATTTCATGATTTTTTTTTGTTTTTTTTTTTTGCAGTTCCTGATTACGTTGTTGGACAATCTGAAGCTGAAGCTTCTAAAGAAGGGCGTACCTTGGCTGATTTTTACTATGGATGTTTGGGTTATTCTGTTTACATGACTGATAAAGACTCATCTACTGCCATGAAGCAGCAAGCCAAGACCCAACTTCCCGTTTGTCTCGGCCTTGAGGTTTGACATCACTTTTTTCTCGAAACACTCATTAGGCTATGGTGTCTATATTTTTATGCTCGTGGAGTTACATCTACGTACTCATTTTATTTTACTATTATGCGCTCTGGGCAGTCTAGTTGGTCTTCTTTCTCCTTTGGTGGAGTTATATCTACATCTTGCTGTCATTTTAGTATTATACGCTCTGGACAATCTAGTTGGTTTCCTTTCTCCTCTCGGCTTGTTTTTTGTTTTGTTGGTGTTTGTGTTATATCTCTTAAGACGCTATCAACTTTTGTAAAACTGGTTTTATATGATCCTTTTACTGGCGTGAAAAAAGAATATGGTTTACTTTCTGCTGTTTCCAATCTCTATTATCTTCCTCAAACTTTCTAGTGTTCATGTAGATACTAGCAGATAGAAGAGCAGCTTCAAGCAACACTTCATCTATTCCTGCCCGCGCTCAAAACAGAAATGGTAACACCTGATCCTCTCTTTATTCATATAACATGCTGAGACGCGTCCTGCATCTTGTTTTTTTAATGATTTTTGTTGTTGTGTGCTGTAGATTCTCGGGAGGTGCCCCAGCACCAGAACCATAGACCAGCTTCAACCCCAATCCCAAAACCAACCCCAGCCACTGCCACAAACACTGAAAACGGCTTCGTATCGAGGTAAGATGGGAGATGGTGGACTAACCAACCAAGTCTGAAAGTCATCTAAATGGGCATATTGCTTATATAACATAACAATATTCATTAATTTTTGTCCTGTGGGATGCATCAGGTTTACAAGGAATGCTAACCTGGTAGCAGCAGGGGTGATGAAGAACTTGAAGAGAGTGGGTAACTATGTGAAAGAGCATTTGGACGACTCCTTGGACGATCATCGAAAGCGACCTAAATAAACAAATCTATGTTACATCAAAATGTGGAGAGAAACCAAAAAAAAAAAGCACAGGTGACAGTCAACAAGATATTATGAGTGATTTGACACTTTTTGGAAACTCCTTTTGGATTCTCATAATAAAAAGCAACAAAAAAAAAAAAGATGTATTGATATTATCTTTTTACAAGTACTAGAACTATAATGTGTTTACCTTCCTCAGTTTTGGTTTTGACTTTGATTATATATACCAAAAGGGTCAAGATGACAAGATTCTCTTAGATTCGTAATTATTGTTTGCTTATGCATTAAATTTATTTAGGTATTAGTAGAAATTGTTCCACTGGCTCTTAACAGAGATTAACTTATTTGTAAACTAAAATATTTTAGGAAAACTGTTTTTTAGAGCAAAAAAAATAGTAACTATGTCCCTTTAGACTAATCTATATTTTGTGTCATATTTTCCTATAATACCTTTTAATATTTATGAAAA
Source organism: Brassica carinata (assembly GCA_016771965.1). Classification (NCBI taxonomy): domain Eukaryota; kingdom Viridiplantae; phylum Streptophyta; class Magnoliopsida; order Brassicales; family Brassicaceae; genus Brassica; species Brassica carinata. The sequence goes on from CM028700.1 coordinate 14,791,148, forward strand.
TAATTTTAATAAATAATTTTACAAACAAAAAAAATTTGGAAAAATAGTAACATTTGTTAAAATACATATATGAACTTAATGATATATTTTCCAGTTATAAAAAAATTAAAATTATAAATTTCAGATTATGTTCTAAAAAAAGTAGAAATGACATTCTACGAAGTAGAAAACGAAATTTACTTTTTTCATTGAATCTACAATGTTTAGAATACGTTATCTACGTAAATAAGAGTATTCTACAAATATGTAGAATACACATTCTGCGCTTAACCTACCATTCTAAAATTCTTAGAAATCAAAATCTATACATTAATCTAATTCTAAAACATGTAGAAACCGACTTCTACAGATTTACTATAAATCTAAAACATGTAAAAATCAAATTCTAAACATTACTATAATTCTAAAAGACTGTAGAAACTGATTTCTACATATTAGTTGTATTCTACGGATAAGAAATCAGTTCCTAAAAATATGGAAACAAAATATTTGAGAATATTCACTTTTATATTTTTTTAAAAAATCGATTTTAAAAAAAAAACGAAAAAGGAACAAAAAAAACGACAAATCGATTTGAGAATATTCACTTTCATCCCAGAGAAAAATATCCTATTTTTAGAAATTCAAATTCAAAGGGTGCTACTGGTTGTTGTCGATAGAACATTCTTGAAGAGGCGTGTCCTATTTTAGAAATTCAAATTCTATTTTAGAAATTCAAATATTTGAGAATATTTGAGAATATTCACTTTCATCCCAGAGAAATCGAGTTTAAAGAGTTGAAATCATGCTTGGTCGGTTCAAATCAAGTGGGAATCAATCCGGATATAATCATACAAAACCAAAAAAATCGATTTGGGATTCTTTCCTCTAAGACGGATCGATCGATCTATTCTTACAGATCGGTCGATCCGTAAATCGACCTTCACGATCGAGTGAAATGGACCAGTCGATCAAGATATATTTCGCTTTTTTGTTCGAATAATGATCGGATCGATCGATCCATTATAACTTGTAAAGTGGGATCGATCGATCCCCCTCATTTAACTCAATATATATCTTTTTAAAAATTACAATTTTAAGGGCATTACTGCCATTTTGGAAAAAATTAGTCTAATAAGACATAAAGTAGTATAAATTAGTCTAAAGAGACATAGTTACTATTTTTTTATCCAAAAAAACATATTTCCCAATATTTTATTGATTGATTGATGAAAAGCATGGTGAAGTTGGAGATTATTAGCACATGTGAGTGTGAGTAAAAATGTAATAATATCCAAAGAAATAACTAAACAGAAGTAGACTTGGGAAACGTGCCCAAGTTGGAAAGAACGAAAGACAAAAGCTTCACGTTTTCTCTCTCTCTCTCTCTCTATCATCGTCGTCCGTCTGTTTCTGTTGTCGTAGCGATTTCAATTCTAAGAAGAAGAACAGAACCGAAGAATATCCAAAACGAACAGTCCTCTCACCAAACCCATCTTCAAAGTTTTCTTCTTTTCTTCCTTTCTATTATTGATCGTCGCGAGATTCATCATCCTTACCCGATTGGGAAACTTCTTGTTTTTTTTACTCATCGCGCATCATCCTTACCAACCCGGTTTACCCATTTCACGAGCCGAATTAGCAGTTTTCATCAATTTGAATGGCCGCTTACGCGAATTATCTACGGTTGGCACGACTTGGAACCGGTTCAGGTGTAAATTTCTCGACTCTCAGATCAATCGGTTCTCCGAACAACCCGACAGTAGACAGGACTCTCTTCGAGATTCGTTCATCATCTCCTCTGTACAGACAATCCAACTCCAGATTCATATCTCAACTTGTCAAAACCAATGGGAAACGTTTGTATCTCGTCGACACACTCGCTTTGGTAATCTTTTAGATGATTATTGTTTTTTCATTGGCTTGAATTGTCTAACTTTTTGAATTGAGACAATGGACTGGTTATGTTCCAGACAGGAGTCATTGAACGAACACACATGTCTGATCGTTAATTAATTTTCTAGATATTGTCTTTAAAAAAAAATAGTTATAGTTTTAAGTGAGAATTTGTTATTATGTGGTTTTTTTCAGGTAAGGAGCTTGGAAGCGCAAGGGTTGCCTTCAAAGCAAGCAGAGGCAATAACAGGTGCTATAACTGAAGTTCTGAATGATAGCTTAGGAGTTGTTTCTCAGTTGGTTGTTTCCAAGGGTGAGATGCAGAAAGTAAGTTTCCAACGAACAAAGCTCTGTTACCAAAGACTAAGAAGACCTCAGTTATATATATTGCTTTGATTAAAACTCTTGTCTAACTTTTTTGATCTTGTAGGCTGAAATGACACAGGAGTCAAACTTATCCAAGTTCAAAAGTGAAATTAACAGTTCACTGGTAAGCTGTGTTTTCACCTTTTTTCTAAAGTCTATAATTGTAGTTTGCTTTGAATCCATACACACGTCTCTCATGTGTAGGACCACCATTTCTCTTTGCTGCAACACGAGAATGAGAAACTCCGCAATGACATAGAACGTATCCGCACTGATATAAGGTCAGCTTTCTTTTTTATATACGAACAACCAACCCTATAGGGTTTGATTTGCTATACACTCTGTGTAGTGAGACTAAGACAATATACATTGCAGGCACGAGATTGACAAAGTCACAGCAGGACAGCGGTTGGACCTGAATCTTGAAAAAGGGTCTGCTAACTTCTTGCTCTATTCAAACTAATCTTTTTTTTGTTATATGATTTTTTAAAAAGTATCTTGCCGTCGATGATGGAGCAGGAGGATAAGAGATGAGCTAACGAATCAAAACGCCGAAACCTCTAACCTTACGAACATACTTGACCGTGTTAGTATATTCCCATCTGTGGTTTATGTGCATTTTGTTTGTTTGTTTATGTTTTGTTTCAATGTCTCTCAGGAGATTCACACTTTGAGAGCTCAGTTGGAAGCGGCCAAGTACGAGGTGATCAAGTATTGTATCGGTACACTTGTCTCCATCTCAGCCGTTGGCCTAGCTGTCCTCCGGATCGTCATGTGACTCTCCATCGTTGACCAACATCATCATCTTTGCTGTTTTTTTTTCTGTTCCGGATGATTATTTTGGTCTGCTCTCTACATGACTACATCTTGTGATTTATTCGTATGTTTAATGTAATTTGATTTCGTATATATGAAGAAAGAAAGAAAAAAAAAAGAATAACTAATTTTATGAGATTTGCGATCAACGTTGTATATGATGATGTTTCTTCCACCTGTATGAATAGTTTGGTTGTGTACACATTATTATTGTATGTGGAAAAATGTTCTTGTGATGACGACGCCAACCATAGATAGAGCCATAGCCAGCTCTCTGCTTAGAGATAAAGCCCAGCGACAACCACAAACCCAGTCGAACTGTGAAAAAAAAAGGTGTTTCGACCGGCACCGCATCAATAACACCAATGTGCGGTTCAAAAACATGAACTGGTTTACCTGCAACAGAGGACCTCAAATCCTCCTCCCAACCTGGATTTCGACTGGCTGAAAGATGTGTGGTCAATCAAAACAGCGCCAAAACTTAAGCTTTTCTTATGATCGATTATACACGGAGCTTTACTTCTAGGAACAGAACTCCAACGTCGAGGTATGATCAATGCTGCTTCTTGCCCCCGCTGTAAGAAAGAGGAATCAGCTACCCATATATTCTTCCATTGCCCCTTTGCTAAAGAAGTATGGCGCCACATTCTTCTCAACTCATCAGTTCACCTAGCTGGTGCAGAGACTTTTGAATCCTATATGGTCCAATTCCGAAGCGCCCTCTGTCTCCCTACTACAGGCATCAGGTCACCAGTGCTCCCGTGGATCTGCTGGTCACTATGGACGGCAAGAAACAAGCTGATTTTCGATGATAAAACGGCTCAACCCCTCGAAAAGAAACCAAGTATTCCCCCAAGCTTCAAGCCGACGACAAGTACCAGGAATCCAATCATACCCCTCTTGCTTCGTAGACGCAGCGTGGGATGCCACCTCCAATCGAGCAGGTGTCGCTTGGCATTTCACCAACGATCGAGCGATCAACTCTCCTTTAGGATCCCATATCATAGACAACGTGGCTTCCCCTCATGGCGGAATCGCTGGCGCTCAGACAAGGAATCAAAGAAGCCCTAAGTCTAGGGAGGAGGTCAGTTTCGTTTCACTCCGATTGCGCAACGCTCATCAGAGCAATCTCAACCCAAAGTCAGATCAAGGAGATCTATGGTGTTCTTCAGGATATCAAGCATCTCTCAGCAAACTTTGATCGTATCAACTTTCTGCAAATCTCCTGTTCCCAGAACAGAGAAGCAGACTATCTAGCTAAAGTGACCCTTAAGGCCCATCTGTTTCCTTCTTACTTTGTTATGGGCTAGCTTTTGGACCTAAACCTTCATTTTGTTTCAGTTTTAAGTTTCTAATATAATCAGTTGTTAAAAAAAAAAAAGAATAACTAATTTTATGAGATTTGCGATCAACGTTGTATATGATGATGTTTCTTCCACCTGTATGAATAGTTTGGTTGTGTACACATTATTATTGTATGTGGAAAAATGTTCTTGTGATGACGACGCCAACCATAGATAGAGCCATAGCCAGCTCTCTGCTTAGAGATAAAGCCCAGCGACAACCACAAACCCAGTCGAACTGTGAAAAAAAGGTGTTTCGACCGGCACCGCATCAATAACACCAATGTGCGGTTCAAAACATGAACTGGTTTACCTGCAACAGAGGACCTCAAATCCTCCTCCCAACCTGGATTTCGACTGGCTGAAAGATGTGTGGTCAATCAAAACAGCGCCAAAACTTAAGCTTTTCTTATGATCGATTATACACGGAGCTTTACTTCTAGGAACAGAACTCCAACGTCGAGGTATGATCAATGCTGCTTCTTGCCCCCGCTGTAAGAAAGAGGAATCAGCTACCCATATATTCTTCCATTGCCCCTTTGCTAAAGAAGTATGGCGCCACATTCTTCTCAACTCATCAGTTCACCTAGCTGGTGCAGAGACTTTTGAATCCTATATGGTCCAATTCCGAAGCGCCCTCTGTCTCCCTACTACAGGCATCAGGTCACCAGTGCTCCCGTGGATCTGCTGGTCACTATGGACGGCAAGAAACAAGCTGATTTTCGATGATAAAACGGCTCAACCCCTCGAAAAGAAACCAAGTATTCCCCCAAGCTTCAAGCCGACGACAAGTACCAGGAATCCAATCATACCCCTCTTGCTTCGTAGACGCAGCGTGGGATGCCACCTCCAATCGAGCAGGTGTCGCTTGGCATTTCACCAACGATCGAGCGATCAACTCTCCTTTAGGATCCCATATCATAGACAACGTGGCTTCCCCCCTCATGGCGGAATCGCTGGCGCTCAGACAAGGAATCAAAGAAGCCCTAAGTCTAGGGAGGAGGTCAGTTTCGTTTCACTCCGATTGCGCAACGCTCATCAGAGCAATCTCAACCCAAAGTCAGATCAAGGAGATCTATGGTGTTCTTCAGGATATCAAGCATCTCTCAGCAAACTTTGATCGTATCAACTTTCTGCAAATCTCCCGTTCCCAGAACAGAGAAGCAGACTATCTAGCTAAAGTGACCCTTAAGGCCCATCTGTTTCCTTCTTACTTTGTTATGGGCTAGCTTTTGGACCTAAACCTTCATTTTGTTTCAGTTTTAAGTTTCTAATATAATCAGTTGTTAAAAAAAAAAAAGAATAACTAATTTTATGAGATTTGCGATCAACGTTGTATATGATGATGTTTCTTCCACCTGTATGAATAGTTTGGTTGTGTACACATTATTATTGTATGTGGAAAAATGTTCTTGTGATGACGACGCCAACCATAGATAGAGCCATAGCCAGCTCTCTGCTTAGAGATAAAGCCCAGCGACAACCACAAACCCAGTCGAACTGTGAAAAAAAGGTGTTTCGACCGGCACCGCATCAATAACACCAATGTGCGGTTCAAAACATGAACTGGTTTACCTGCAACAGAGGACCTCAAATCCTCCTCCCAACCTGGATTTCGACTGGCTGAAAGATGTGTGGTCAATCAAAACAGCGCCAAAACTTAAGCTTTTCTTATGATCGATTATACACGGAGCTTTACTTCTAGGAACAGAACTCCAACGTCGAGGTATGATCAATGCTGCTTCTTGCCCCCGCTGTAAGAAAGAGGAATCAGCTACCCATATATTCTTCCATTGCCCCTTTGCTAAAGAAGTATGGCGCCACATTCTTCTCAACTCATCAGTTCACCTAGCTGGTGCAGAGACTTTTGAATCCTATATGGTCCAATTCCGAAGCGCCCTCTGTCTCCCTACTACAGGCATCAGGTCACCAGTGCTCCCGTGGATCTGCTGGTCACTATGGACGGCAAGAAACAAGCTGATTTTCGATGATAAAACGGCTCAACCCCTCGAAAAGAAACCAAGTATTCCCCCAAGCTTCAAGCCGACGACAAGTACCAGGAATCCAATCATACCCCTCTTGCTTCGTAGACGCAGCGTGGGATGCCACCTCCAATCGAGCAGGTGTCGCTTGGCATTTCACCAACGATCGAGCGATCAACTCTCCTTTAGGATCCCATATCATAGACAACGTGGCTTCCCCCCTCATGGCGGAATCGCTGGCGCTCAGACAAGGAATCAAAGAAGCCCTAAGTCTAGGGAGGAGGTCAGTTTCGTTTCACTCCGATTGCGCAACGCTCATCAGAGCAATCTCAACCCAAAGTCAGATCAAGGAGATCTATGGTGTTCTTCAGGATATCAAGCATCTCTCAGCAAACTTTGATCGTATCAACTTTCTGCAAATCTCCCGTTCCCAGAACAGAGAAGCAGACTATCTAGCTAAAGTGACCCTTAAGGCCCATCTGTTTCCTTCTTACTTTGTTATGGGCTAGCTTTTGGACCTAAACCTTCATTTTGTTTCAGTTTTTAAGTTTCTAATATAATCAGTTGTTAAAAAAAAAAAAAAAGGTGTGAGTCTGGGAGTTGTGTTGACTACTACTTGAATATAAGAAGCGTAAAGCAAACCAATAATGTAAAGATGAGAATGTGGCACAGTCACATCACATGCACTGTTTGGATCAAAGGATTCTCCCTACCATTCTAAGGCACACAACTCGAGAAGAACGCCGCTGAAACAATTGATCTATTATCCTTACAACTTTTAAACCCCTACGCAAAAATATACAATCTTATGGGAAGATGGTTAGTACTAACTTTTATCTTACGGAAGTTAATGATGATGGAACTAACTAATTATTTAGACAATGGACCATAACAACGTCAAACCTAGAACGGGAATGTGTGAAAGAAATTGAATAGGGTGGGGAAACTCCTCCAGCCTCTCTTCGTTTTTTCTTCTTTCTAAGTTTTTAATATCACCAAGAAAAGAAAAACACTACTAAAGCCAATTGGTATATACGAGTCTGTTGTGTCAAAACTAAAGTGAATTTATTTAAACAGAAAGAAACACCACTAGAAATTTTGTATTTTGTATTTTGTATTTTGTATTTTGTATATACATGTTCATGATCTGTAGTTCAAATGTGTTGGGCTATTTTCATATTTAATAGTAACTCACTTGTTGACCAAAATATAAATAAAAAGAGTATCTGGCTTATTAAACTAAAACAACAAAAAAAGTAAAAGAGAAACAAAATTATGAGAACTAGTATTCTATAAATATTTTAGAAATATTTGGTAATCTGTCATTGATCAATTTTCTTAAAAATATAAGATTTTAATAATATTATTTTATAAGAACCTCATGAGAAACTTTAGTCTGATTGAATTGCTCTTACAATTCACTCATTTAATTATTATTATATGCTTTGCAGAAGGTGCTTGGGTATCTTTTTTCCACGTAAATTATGACCAGTCCGTTACTACGGATGCATCCGGATTAACCTAGGACCGACCAAATATGACTTAATTTATGGTGTTTCGTGGAAAAAATATGATTCTATTTTAAGCACTGTAGTAAAAAATAATGAAAAGTTTATTAGTAATTTATTGGTAAATTTACTAATACATTGGTAATTTATTAATAATTTATTGGTAAATTATGAACGCAAAAAAAAAACATCAAAAAATAATAATTTATTGGTAAATTTTGTATATTAAATTTTAAATTGTATAGTTGTATATATATATATGTTATTTGGTATATATGAAACTAGACATGTCATTATTTTCTGATTTTTAGGCTAACTCTTAAAAGCAAAATCAACTAAAAGCAGTGGAGGAATAACTCCCTAAGTTCATAGAAATTTCGTAAATATAACAAAAGTGTTAAATTATAGTGAAGGCTGAAGCGAGCGATGCACGTTCGTGCTAATCTCAAAGATATGGTCAACGAATATTACTAATAGTCCAGAAATGTCGACAAAAAAAAAAAAAAACTAATAGTCCAGAAATTGGCAAAGCATCCAAACTCCAAAGACCAAAAATACCCAGACTAATATATTAGTCAATCAGACAGTGTGCCCAATACGTTAATTCAGCACTTCCATTTTCAAGTTTATGATATGTCAATTGTATAGATATACAAGAGAGAAAGTGATGGCTATGAATTGAAAACAGCATCAACTTTTTTTTTGGGACAAAAAAACAGCATCAAGTTTACGATATTTCAATTGTATAGTTAGCGTTTTTTAAAATTGTTATGTAGAATTTTTTAAACTTCTGTAGACTTTTTATTAAAATGAAAAATTCAAATAAATTAGAGATTTTAAACAATTCCTGGCATGATGTTGACTACACAAGATGCTGTAATCGTAGTGTTGAGCACAACGACTGTTAGAGTCTGTGACAAATGCCCAGATTTTACATTAACGAGTGTAATTTTGTTTTGACCAACAAATACTTTGACCAATTTTATTTGTACCTACTTGCTATTATTCGTGAATTAATAATCACCTAACTAATTGATTATCTGTTTTACTTATACCAAGTCCTCGCCAACCCTAAAAATCAAGCCTGCCCATAGTTTTGCTTTCCTCATATTACATTCAAATAATTTCAACTGGTCTTATTATATATATAGCTTTGATATTTGCCAATATTGAGTAAAAACATAAAATAAATATTGTATTTGCATCTGTATTTTCAATTTTTTTTTTTTTGCATACATTCATGACTAGAAAAGGAACCACTGATAACGATCATGACGTTTGGTGTGTCCCCAACTAAGTATTGAAAATTACGAACGGTTTCATATTCACTCCACTGTCCCATACTCATTCAAAATTTCAAAATGTAAGTTGAAACTATCCCCTATATTATATTATAGGAGAAGCACTTAAAAAAATTTCTTTAAAAATCTAATCTGACGTGGCTTCACGAGAGAATTCTATTTACAAAATAGTACGCGTGTCACTTAGAGAACCTATGTTAAAAAAATGCAAGCTTTAAATGCAAACAAAAATTTCCTTAATTTTTGTGTCCCTTCTCAAACATAACATTCACGTTAACCGGGTGTTATTTTCTTAAGTGCTTATGTTGGTTCTCCAATTCTCCAAGCGTACGTGATGTGTTGGTGTTCGATGACTACGTAAGAGGCATAGGGAATTAGCTCTTTGCCAAAGCATTAACAACACGGTCAACGTTTTGGTGTGCATCGAATTAAAAAAAACAAAGAACTGCTGAATCAAGTAACCTTATAACATGGTTATTGAGATTGAGATTTTGCAGAAAGGAACGCGGAAGAGATGGTAAAGGAAGGAGCAATATGGGAACTGGTGAGGATCTCAAGAGAAAGCCCGACAGAGCCTAAGATGGAATATGGGAACTGGTGAGGATCGCAAGGCGCGATTTAGAGAAGACATAAGTTCTCTTGATCACATGACTCTCACTTCAAAGTTAAAGAAGTTAAAACCCTGCTTCACGGGATATCAACACGAAGACGCCTACGTTCAGTAAGGAAAGTGGGACTCTGTTTCTTCATTCAAAATTTATAATACATTATGCTTCAGTTTCTTCGGATAGTTCATTTTTTGTGTAATTTGCTTTGAGTGCCGGTGAGTTCAACTCCCAAGAGTAGTGTTGTATGCATATTTTAAAGGTTTTGATGTTAACATATATTTTTGGTTGGTAAAGATCAATGCGGTTTCGGAAAATATTTTTCGAGCGCATATGCATAAGTGGTGTGGTTGAGATCCTCCTCAAAACATGGCTCTTTAAAAGTTTGGATGCAGATTCATGCAAACATGTTAGAAAATATATACATAAATTTTTTATATAGAATGTCTTAAAATTACAAACCAAGCTAAGAGAAGACCTCGAGGTTAGATACACTTAAGAGCTTGACAATCAAAGTATCCTAAGGTACATGCAATGGACTTCACATGCAGATATGTCTCATACAAAAATGAAAAGCGACATATAAAACTCTATGGCGTAAGACTATATAGATTGTGTTCGTTTTGTCACATCAATTAATAACATAACGAGTTTTTGGTAATGTTTTGATTTATGTTAAATGTCAATTTTGTTTATTAGTAAAATCTAACAGACCCAAGTTTTATAGAAAGTTGGTTATATTGCTTGGTCCGGAAGTGTATTTTGAGTCGTAATATATTTAGGATATTTTGACATTTACAATAACTAGGTTCTTGTCTTATTTACAAAGGGTACGTATATTCTAACCTAATCTTAATACGATAGTAAATATATTAACCCTCGCCTCTATTAGTCTCCATCTCAAAAAATAACCTAGAGTACGTTAGACGTTAAAATGGCTAAATTTTTTGACAAGGTTATGGATTTGAGTCCTGCGAAAACTACGTGAAAAATTAAGGTCAAGATAATTCGTCTATGGAGACAATACTCCGCAGGCGATATTGACAGTATTGAGATGGTATTAATTGATTCAAATGTAAGTTGTTTTGGTATGATGATCCAGTTTCGGAAATCCATTATTATTATGCAAACTTTATTGAAATATATTGGTATTTATATGGTTTTAATGATACGCATGACAGGGGGATACGATTCATGCAACTGTTAATGAGGATGTGGTTTCGATCTTTGAATCTTTCCTCGAAGAAGGTGATTCGAAGATATTGATCAATTTTTCGCTTTCTCAAGCATGTGGCTCCTATCGATTAACCAAGCATCCTTACAAAATTTGGTTCCAAGCCACCACTCGGATTCGACTTTGTGATGATTCGCCATACAGATTGACTGGTTTTACCCATGTTAATTTTCGTGAAATCTTAGACGGAACTCTCAGTCTTGAATACTTGATCGGTGAGTCTAAATGAAATAGATGTTCTGACCATTAACCGTGATCACAAATATTATACTTACGTTTTTTTCTTATTTTGTAGATATTATGGGTGAGATAGTTGAGGTAACTCATGTTGAAATCGTATCTCTCAATGGGAAGGACACGGAAAAGATTTCATTACTCTTAAAAAATGAAGAGTGAGTAAAACGATTTAATATAGTTTCGTTTTTATTTTTTAACGATCTACTATCAAATTTTTTCTACTTAACATGCTCACCACCATAACCTTTTATATTTTGATCCTCAGAGATGTTAGGCTTCCATTAGTTGTATGGGGAAAGGTTGCACTAGATCTAAGCGAAGCAATTCAACTTCTTTCTGATCGAACTCTCATTTGTGTTATGAAGTTTGTGAAGATCAAAGTATGGAAAGGTAAAGTTCTTTATTTTCATGAGGTTTCTTATTTTTAATGATCCTCATAAATATGATATTCTTATACGTGGAAAACATGTTCTTAAAAGATGAGCGAAGCGTATGCAATGCATACAATGTGTCTGCCGTGTCCCTTAATCCGTTTATTGAAGAGGTTGAAGCTTTTGCTAAATTGTAAGTTTGGAAACATTGTTTGAAAATAGTGGAGTTGTATTTGTTTTGAAAATCTTTTATCAGTATTGATTTTCATAATATGATTAGGTTACCAAAGAAAAATATATCTTTGGCAATTGTGCAGTCTAAACCATTTTCCATAGTGTCAATGATGTCAGAGGAAGAAGACTACTTCGTGAAAATGCCACAGAAAACAATATCTGATATTTTGGAGACGAGAAAGGTTTCAGTATTTTCAATAATTTGAGCACCTAATCATACGTTAAGTTATCTTATTGTTTATACATATATACATATCGTGTTTTTTTTTAAGGTTGAGAGGTGTTATGTGAGGTGCACTATAGCTGCAATTGATAATGATATGGGTTGGTACTATATTAGTTGCAAAGTGTGTGGTACAAAACTAGATATGTTGCATAATAACGTTCACCCCGGAGGAACCTATGAACTGGATGTTCGTTGTATGCTCTAGTGTACTAAGTGCAAAATGCTTAATCCTAAGCTCAAGCTAAGGTACTAATATACACCCGAGTTCCTTTTTCTTGCTTATCAACAATTGTATTAATTCTATTTAGATGTAATTGTATATTTACGTATGCTAGGTACAAGTTGCATTTAGTAGTACTAGATAATACAGGCCACACCAAGTTGTTGGTGCTAGATAATATTGCCCTATGGCCCCTACTTCAATTTGTATAGTAATGTTTGTTTTGTTTATATTCAATTTAGCCCGTATAACTAACTGACGAGCCGTTCGATCGCTGACTCTGTTTATTTTGATTATAATATGGAACTTACATCCGAGGAGATTAATAGAGTGACATGATGATGTTTATAAATATTTTTATAATATGAAGTTTACAACTGGCGGAGTTGGAAATTCATTGTCAAGGAATATACTTCTGGAATGTTCGACTTATGGAGTAGTATTAAGATTAAGAGATTACAAACAGAATAATAATAAAAGATTACAAACGAACAAAACTTTAAAGCCGTAAATTTTTAAGAATATTAAAAAGAATATATTTGACATAAGTTTAATTTGATATATCTTATATACTAGGATATAAAATGAATATAAGATATGTCAAATATATTCTTTTTAATAATATCCACCGAATATCCAATGTAAGCATAGCATTCTAAGTTTGTTATTTTATATGAGTAATATATATAAGAAAAACCATTGATTATTCCTAATATATTGAAATTTTTTTATCGCAGGATTCCAAGCATCGATTTCTGAAGTCTCGAAGTTATTCAATCTTATTTTTCTTTTGAATTTATTTTTACAATACCTATTTATATTTAGATCATTCTTTGTATTTGAAAGAATGAGATATGCATACTTATTATAATGGAATTGAGGTTTTTGATTTAAAAAAGTTTTATGATTCTTATTGATTTCTTTGTAGTTTTTATATAATTACTACATAAATTGGCCAATCTATATCCTTCTCTTTAACACCCGAAACTATCAATCCAAAACAAACTAATATCCAAATTAATCAGATTTAATGTTTTAATTTAGTCATTTGCGCGGATTACTACCTAGTATATTATTATAAAGTAGATATATTGTGAACTATGCGAAAAACATATTAACGCGAAACGAAAAATATATGAGATTTGAAGTTTTAAAACATTACCAGTTACTTAAAACAAAACAAAATTCAAGTAAAAACATTTTCAAAGCAGTTAATAATGCTAAGAGTTAACCGGGTCGGATCCCTAATATCTTCAAAAGCTCTGCACAGCCTGAACCGTCCGGTTCATACCGGGTTCATCAGCATCGCCGGACATCTCCTTCTTCTGACGCATCTCAATGACTTTACGGTGGTGGTTCGAGTGGAGCTCACTCGAGAAAGTTGGGCTACAAGCGGGTCTATACTCGGGCAATAACCGACCCGACTTAAAACGCACACCACACGCATTGCACAGCGTCTTCGCTCCCAAGGGTCCTGCTCTCCACTGCGGCGTTTTCTGAACGCCACAGTGGCTACACCGCCGCGTCTGCGACTGAACCTCCAACGACGAGAACTGTTTCTTCTTCTTTGTCTCTTAACCGCTTTCTCGTCGAGAAACTCAGAGGCGGAGAGCCATAGAGGGCTTGAATGACCAGAAGAGGAGGAGGAGGACGATGTTGCAGAGCTCGAAGAGGAGTTGGTTAACGACGGAGAACGAGAAGACCATAAACTGACTCCGGTTCTTGGTCGTTTGGTTCTGATTTTAACCGGGAGAGGGGCTTTGAAGCAGGATCCCGCGTTAACCGGAGTTAAAGGGTGTCTCCTTTCTCCGGTTAACCAAACCGGTTTCTTCGTGGGAGCTGAGTACGGTGTGAAGGAGTCGTCTACGAAGTTGGATAACCATTCCAGTTCCGCCAAATCATCCGTCTAACATTGAAAAATATTTGCAAAAATTAGATTAAATTAGGAAAAAAATAGGGAAAAGTAAGAATAAAATTAATTACCGGAACGGCGAGCTCACAGGGGTAGAGAAGTCGTTGCTCCGTTTAAGGGTAGTTTCGTCATTTAACGAAACGGAGACTCCTTTATGTCGTTGTGTTTTCAGTTCAGCGCCATCGTCGAAGAAAACGTCGTCGTTTGATGAGAAGTCAAGCAAGTCGTCAATGGAGAAATCGTCGCCATTCTGAGCTCCGTCAGCGCTGACGGCCGTCTCCATGTTCGTCAACGAAAGTTCAACACTTTCCATTTCCTAACAAAATCTTATAATTAAAAACGTCCAAGAAACAAAAACGGTTTCGTTCAATTCAAAGAGAAACAAAAAAAAAAAAAATCCAACGAAAACCCATTAATTATAGTAGTGCTAGAGCCATGTGAAGAGAAACCCTCTAGAAAACACAGTTGATTACCTAAAATTCGTGAAGAAATTGGAATGCCTGAGGAGTGAGAGAGGAGTTTGGAGGAGATGTCGGTGAAGGAAGAGAGAAAGAGATGAAGAAGAAGAAGGGTAGCGGTGGTGGTGGTGTTGGTCTTGTGACTAGAAGAAGAGGTGAGAGTTTGGTAAAAGCATTGAATATGTTGATGCCCCAGCCTCTCTAGTCTCTATACTAATAAAAGTGCGCTCTTTTTCTATTTTCTTTACGCTCCTTTCTTATTTCTCCAAATCTTCTCTTTTCTCAAGAAACAAATTTAACACTAAATAAAAATAATAATTTATTGTTTCTTGGGTGGTAGTGGAATGAAATGGAACTGCCAAAAGTGTGTATAACTTAGCTTTGATACTGTAAATTTCGAAGCGTAAATTGGGATAGCAGAGACCAAGAGATGACCCCAAAAAAAAAAGACCCGAAATGAAAACGGCAGCGTCACAGATACGGAAACATGTTTGGGTTTGAAAGACGTTATAGTTTTGGGCTGGGCTCTCTCAATACTATATGATCATGACACCTCATCATTAAGTCCGTTAGTATTTAGGTTTTCATAAACAAATTTCATCTATTGGTTCTTCATTTCTACTTTTCCTAGTGAATGTTTCAGTCATATACCCTCACATGAAAAGATCACAACCACGCTTGAATATTTGAAGTAGGAATAATACGAGAAAAATAATGTTTTAATCAGTTTATAGTTTAACAAGATTGCTTATGCTTGACAATATTTATCAATTCTAGCAACATGCTTCTGAGCGTATACATGTGTTTGATAAATGTATTGTAAAAAAAAAAAAAAAGATAAATGTATTGTAATGTGCTGATTCTGCTGATTCAATTGCAAATTTCAGAAACATTCTTTTCAGTTTGAGATGTATCTAGTCTCCAGAAATCCAGATTATATAAGGATATATAACGATTTGACCAGTGTTAGAAAAATCTCTTTTGATTAAATAAATGTCACAGCAACACTTGCAACTTAAACATTAAAACTGAGAGAAACAAAAAAAAGTCCTAACATTCGCCTCTACCATTTTCACTTATAGAATCCTGTAAAAGTTTATAATAAAATTACAAAGCTGAAACGCTGAATCTACTCCGGTATACCAAAACCGGTGTGGGTAAAGCGCCGCCGCTAATAGGACCGGTTCAACTTCCGTAGAGAAGAAGAAAATCCCCTGAGGCTTTATATATTTAAATAAAGCTAGAGGAAGGTCGAGGCTTACCTTTAACGGAGTTTAAGTGCTGAGTTACGAAAATAACTGCCATTACTACCAAGATACACCCCACCAACGAACTGAAGAACAGAGCACCTGGCTGTCTGGTCTGAACGAACCCGTATATCCCATTTGATGTCATCACAATTACATCCGTTAATCCGTCGTTAGAGAAGTCATCAGTGATGAGAGCATGAGTCGGCTGTGACGGTAACTCGATGGAAGCCAATACGCTTCCTCCTGGAGATATGATGACTGCCGCTTGATCTCCTCCGGCGAGGATCATAGGCTGGTTATCATGAATGCGAACGAGAATGGTTTCAGGGTTGGGACCACTGTCCCTGACTCGGTTAAACCAGATGGAGATGGGATATTCGACCATGTGGCTTCTGTCTGAAGCTGCCACTGCCAGAGCGGCTCGCGGCCGTGCATATCAGGCGTGTATGATGTCACCTGGTAGGGAAAGCTATGAGCTATTGAACGAGATTCAAAGTTTAAGAAGTTATAAGAGATTGGATCATCAGAAAAAGTACCTCTCCACGATTTGTCAAGAAGATTACATCTCCGTGACTTCCTCTTCGGTGTTTATGACCGTCATCTCTGGGGATGAGAATGGGAGTCGCAATCTCCAAAGAGGATGTGTCTCTTGCCTGAGCAAAGTTTCGTGAAAACTCTCCGTAGTGCATGAAGTTGAAGGGGTGTGATGGCAGATCGAGACGTTGAAGAGCTGTTCTCGGACGGGAACGCCTGAGGTTGCCACTGCCCAGCAAGGCTTCAATACTTCCATTGATCCGCTAACTACAGTTCTCTCCAACATTGCCTCCGACAGCCTAAGGTGCGCACAGAGAATGTGTGGTCGTAAGTATTGAAGATTCATTGTAAAGCCAATGAAGGAAAACCGGGAGGTGTCTAATGTGTACCTGGACATGATCGAGTACACCATCTCCGTTTATGTCGGCGTGAAGGCCACCTTCCAGCAGATGAAGCTGAGTGTAAGGAAGCTAGCATATTAAAAACAGGTTCGTGATATTGTAAAGCTTTTGTTCATGATCTGAAGGAACAGCTACCTTGCAAAGAGTTCGACCAGTAGGCAAATGAATAGCTTCAATTCCTTCTTTTTGGTGAGCCACAACAACATTAGGAACCCACCAAAGCTTAGTGTAGTTAGTTATAGTCGGTATGTATTGCATGCCCTGCAACAACATGTGCTTAGCTGTCCTATACACAAAATGAGTGTTTTTATGTGGGTACTTCACGTTTAGTAAGAGCTTTCACCTTCTTGGGTTTTGCCGAGCCAGCATAACGTGCAGCCTTCCCAATCAATTTCGGAATCTTTCTCGACAAGTCTTTCCCAGCTGGTGTGTGTTCCTCAGGTTTGTGAAACGGAAAAGTTGTAGACTTACTACCAGCTTGCTTCTTCAATGTCTTCCTCTTGTGTCGCCTGAAATGAGCAAGCTTTAATAATGTATCTTCCCGTCGGTCCTGGATACAAAGACAACAACGTCCTTAAGAACAGAAAATTTTAAAGCATATTAGACTAAGGAAGTACAAGATTTACCCAGTGATGGGGCATGACACCAAGAATTGATTCTCTAAATTCCCTGCATTCAAACTTCAGACCAGTATATCTCAGTTTCCAAAGCAATTATAAATCTCTTAAAAGACAACTAGTACAGGTTAACTATATTGCTCGATGATCAATCAATGGAGAACGAGTTAACTTTACCTCACCAGGGTGACGGCTATTTATAGAATGCACGTCGAGCTTGTAATTGTGTTGGGGAACTAATTGTGACGCATCTGAGGTGTGAGCTTCAACATCCTAGAAGAGAAGAAAAACAATATTCTATCAATCTGACCAGCAAATCGGTTGCAGTTAAGAATCCAGTTAAGCTATATGTAAAGAAAGAAGAAATAACAGACATCAGTCTTTTTACTCCATCGAAGAACCCCAGTCCGGCCAGCGAATGCATAAACGGAAAAGTGACGCAAGTTTACACCTCCAGAATCTTCAGTGGGCTGAAAAGAAGCTTAATGTTATCCTAAATAGTCCAAACACAATTCCTAGACAAAATGTGTAACAATAACATCTTAATTACTACCAGATATCATAACTGAACAACTTTTGTGTACCTGTTTCTCAGTAGCACTTTTTCTGTGTTGCTCAGCATTTTGTTCTATAATGCCAAGTTCCTCAAAAGGGTCCATGTGATTCTAAAACGAAAAGAATAATCCACCACTAATTAACACAATCCAAACCAAATAGGAAATCAACAAAGGGAAACTTTTCCATGAACATACATAAGGCTGCATCTCCATCCGTCCACCAACAATAACCAAACCAGTATCACCGTGCTTCAATGTGTAATTGCTTATCGAAATTGAAATCTCTCTATGGTGTGCATTATGTGGAAAATCCTCCTGTTAATCCAACAACATCAGTAAGTAGAAGGAGAAACAATAAACAGAACTTTAATACGAAGGACAAAAAGAACCTGAAGATTCGTTTCCCAGAGCTTTTTGAGGTTGTGATCAAAGCAGAGCACAGACCAGCCAGAGGTAACAACAACCAAAACCTGCTTCTGCGGTGTCCCATCTTTATAATACCTATCAATAACACCAGTGGCCATGGCCACAGCGCGTCTCCCGGAGGCAAGACGGATCTTGTCAGGCAAAAGGGAGACATCAGCAAGAACACGTGCTTCACTGAAACCTTCATCCACACGCCTGGAGTGAGGCTCCAGGACCTAATCCACACCATCCCCCATCACACAGTTGATCATAATAGCAAAACCATAAGCACTATATGCTGCAAAATCATTCGTTTTTTACCTGAATTTTGGCATCGTTTGTAGCGACGAGGACCTCCTTCTTGCCATCGCCGTTAAGATCAGCAATAAGAGGAGGTGGGAGACGATCGGATTCGTGTTTGACTGGGTAATCATCGTACAAATGGAACCATGCTTCCTTGAACGCAAAATCGCCCTCGTGCTGAGCAAAATCAACAAATCAATAACGTGCAATTGAATACAATAAGATTCCATCTGAGAAATTCTACAATACAGGAACATTTCAAAGCTTGCTCTAGGAGCAGATCGATAATAGGGTGTGATTGAACTAAGAAGACGATTAGTGAGGGGGGAATCACCTGAAGAGTGAAGAAGATAGCAAATCCAGAGAGCATCAAAATCGCCAAATCGCGTTTCCTCATCTTCGTTTAGCGTCGGGGGTGATGTTGTATCAAAATCAATGGCAGATTTGCATCCGATGGAATCAGTGTGTAGCGAGGCAGGCGACCCAGAATCTCCGATCAGTATTCATCTAAAACGATGTCGTATTGTGTTGGAGGTTTAGTAATCAAACATCCTGCCGTTTTCATCATACTGGACCGGGTGTTATGTCGTCTATTGTCGTGGAGAGGATTACTTTAAACCAAGGAGCCAAACAACGTCAGTGAACCGAACCAAACCAGATCTGAAAAAATTCTGAATTTGTATTGAAAGTGATTAAATATTCGATTGAATCCAAAATTAATGTTTGAAAAACTGAAACCAAACCCGTGAAAAAAATAAATTTTGGATACCCAAAAATATCTGAATCATAATTATATAACTAAATATATTAATTATTTTAAATTTATATATCTATAAAATATTTAACAGCATAAAATATCCTTAAATAACCAAAAATAGTCACAAGTAAATTTTTGAAAATAGTTAAAAATATTCCAAACACCAGAAAATGTCTGAAATACCTATTTATTCTCCATACAAATATATAAATCAAACTAATTTTCACTTTTATTTTAAATATTTTGTTTTACATTATTCAAATTTTTATGTTATAGATTATTTTTATTTTAAATTTTTTTTAATAATTTAGGGTATATTTGAATATTTTTAGTAATGATCCGGATCAAACCGAACCCAAACCAAAATTTATAAAATATGAATAGAACTTGAATCTCTAGATCCAACTTGGAATCTAAATAGATCCAAACTGAACTGGAACTCTATTAAGAAAATGGTGTAAAAAGAAGAGAAAATGGTATAAATTGAGATAAAATAAAAGTCCTAAGAGTAAAGTGGGAATATTTATGATTGGTAAAAAATGGAATGTAGCCTAATGGGTGGGTATAATTATGGAAAATAAAATCACGCGTCCAATAAAGGAGAAAATCTGGCAAATTTGTAATTTTTATGTGACTATATTTGCAAAAGGAGAGCATGCTAACAGAAACAGATCATCAAAACACAGAGAGACGAAAAGACAAAAGGAGAAACAGAGAAAAGAATATGGCTGCGGAAGAAGGACAAGTGATCGCATGTCACACCGTGGAAGCATGGAACGAGCAACTCCAAAAGGGCAACGACTCCAAAACTCTTGTAATCTCTTTTTCATAGTCTCGATCTGTCTCACAACACCATACATTTGTTTTTTGCCGCTTAGAATCCATGCTTGACAAACCGTATATAAATTAACAGGCGACATATCTATACGTACATAGCAATCGAAATCTTTTCTTCTTTATTGAATCTGAATTATCATATATTAGATTCTAGGGTTAGAATATATCATATTTGATCATGAGAGTTAGCGAGTCAATATTTGATGTTTCTATGAAACTAAAGGACACTAGAAAAAAAATGTTTACCCTGAAAGAAACTGCAACGACTATTATTATGTGTGTTACAAGCTATATATCGTAGCTTTAACATTGTTATGACATGATTGGTGGTCTCTTTTCATTGTATTGTTAATTTTTCAAATGAAATGATTCATGAGAGGTTAAATTGTTGAAGGTGGTGGTTGATTTTACGGCTTCTTGGTGTGGACCATGTCGTTTTATAGCCCCATTCTTTGCTGATTTGGCTAAAAAACTCCCTAATGTGATTTTCCTCAAGGTTGATATTGACGAACTGAAGGTAACAAAAACTCAACCAAACTTTCTCTTTATTCATCCTCTTTGTTGAGAGAGATTTTTTTTTTTTTTTCATTCTTATATGATCAGAGATATAACAAATCACCTTTTTGTTCTTGTATGGAACAGTCAGTGGCAAGTGACTGGGCGATTGAGTCGATGCCGACCTTCATGTTCATGAAAGAAGGGAAGATTGTGGACAAAGTTATTGGCGCCCAAAAGATGAGCTTCAGTCTACTATTGCCAAACACTTGGCTTAAGTACTACACCTTTTTAGCTTTTACATGTCTTTTGTCTTAAGATAATGGATTAATTGCTTTATTTACTCTTGAGATGTTATGACTTGTTCCTCCTTTGTTATGAATCTTATGATGATTCTGTTTAATCTCATCTGATAAGATCTGTTAGGGAATTTGATGAATTATTATTTTGCTTTGTTTATCAAGTTGCTTTTGCTTTTTCTACTTTCGTCTACTTATCCTAAAAAAAAACTATGTGCTCGCAATGAATGTGACTAAAAAGACAGTTTAAAAAAATAAGGCAGCTAATGGACGTGTTTCTTAGCTGAAGATGGGAAAGTTCATGGCCTTGTTTGGATCAGGGCCGGCTCATTGGGGACGAGCTGCAGGACGCTTCCCAGCTCTGCCTGTCCCTCAGATAATAATAACTAAAGGGTCCAATTTTTTTATAAATCTATATTTTTATATATATAAATATAATAAATAAAATTGAAAAGGGCCCAAAATTATTTGATATGTTTATAGTTTTATTTTCATTACAAATATATACAAAATATTACTGATTAAATTTTAAATATATTTTAAACATTATCTGTATATAAATTTTAGAGGGTAAAATTTTTTTTTTTGCCTTAGATCTTTAAAAGTGTTGAGCCTGCCCTGGTTTGGATACGGATGAAATTATGTTTAAATAAGGCGTTCATGGCAAAACGATCACTGCAGCTTTTCAGAGAAAAGTAATCAAGCATAAGACGATATTGAAAGAATGTAGCTCATATCCGGTCAAAAAGGCGTTTTGATGTCGCCTTCCAGTTTTCACAAAGGTCATTTCAGCATCCTTGCCTCTGTTCGAACCTATCAGTTTCAATAGGTTGTGAGGATCAGCTTGAACCATAATATATGCCATTTCTTCTTCAATGTCTTTCAAAATTTCCCTTCCAAAATCATTAAAAGGGCATTTTCAGTTTTACAAAATGGTATTTTGATGATGTACACGCAATATATAATTTTATGTTTTTGTCAAAGAACAAATCTTTGATTTTCTTGAGGATATTCGTCATGCTTTTCATTGGGGAGGGTTTGTGCCGCAAATTAGACGTTCGGATAGTCTTAATAAAGAATTATCAATGCAAAATAAGAAGTATGATTATGAATATTTTAGTGATAGATTGAAAACGGACCAGCCTTGTAGTTTTCTGGAATTGACAAAAATATGCTTGTCACTTTTATGAATTCATGAAGACAACTATATTGAGTTGTGTGAATTGCAAGTTTTGTTAAATTTTGTTTGCATAATGAACCAGCGTGGTGTACAGTATATGTATATTAGTTTCAAATTTCAATATTTAATTTTGGATTTTGTTAACAACGTATAATCTAATATCAGATTTTCAATCAGTATTTATATGGTAATTAACAATATCTATATTTCACATTAAGGGTTTCATATTTGGAATTATTGTCAGTTAATGGTATGATATTTTCTTCCTTTATGCGGCATTCTGATTATCCAACTTCTTTAGTGATACAAAATTACGACGCAAGTCACGTCACACTATATCATTGACGATATACAAAAAAATCTAATGAGATTGAAATACAAAAAATCTCCCGTGACATGGGTGATTATGTACAAAGTTGCTGAGGCCAAGAAAGATGACTTTCCATCTACTCAAACGTTCTTGTAGTGGACGTAAAATAAAAGAGTGTTTGTTTAGGCGATGTCGATGGTAAAGATCATTAGTTAGACATGTTTGGGGTTGATCAAAAAAAGAAGAAGACATGTTTGGTTATGGATGCAAACATGTTCAAAGTTATCAAAGACGATAATTCTTATCCTGAAATCAAGTGAAAAATCCGTTGAAGCTTTCCCTTGAAGAGAATGAAGATGGATATGTTTATTGCATTTTATGGTCTTAATTATTAATTAATTGTGTATAAAAATTGAAGGATCTGTACGAGTCAATAGCACATCCATATTTTACCTTTAAAAATTATGCAAACGTGAAAATAATAACTTCAAAACTCCCTTGAAACTTCAATGAGTAATCAACGGATTCATGCAAAATTTCAAAAACATTTTAAAGAAACAGAGAAATAAATTCTCCTTGATCCTCTTCTGCTAATACTAATAAAACGCAGAGAGAATTTAAATCAATTAAAGCAAAAATAAAATTCGGAAACAAGCAGAAAACCCTAACTGATTAAAAAAAGAAGGGGTTTCGCTTGATCTCGACCTAGTTATATAAAACAGAACTACATAGAGCCCTAATAGTAACTATAACCACATCCAGCCTGATAAGGGTATTGATGCTGGTAAGGTTGCATCGCTGGCAGCCCTGAAGGGTAGTAACCGTAAGACGAAGATGGATGGTAGCTCAAATTCATACCAACCGGCCAGTAAGGCGTTGTTTGGCCAAAGTAAGAGTTTTGATAGTTATTGCCAAAATTGGAATGATGATGTATTCCGGTTTTCACAAAGGCCATTTCAGCGTCTTTGCCTCTCCCTGAAGCCATCAATTTCAATAGCTTGTTTGGGTCTCCTTGACCCGTTACGTATGCCATTCCTTCGTCCACGTCTATCCAAAAGCTTCCTCCTAAACCATATATAAAACCATAATCAGAAAACAAAATATTGAGACCGTATATATAAATATGTGCATATGAAATTACAAACCTTTGATTTTCTTGAGGATTTTCGTCATGCTCTTGTGCCACTCGGGTGAGTTAGTGTTCACTTTGAACCCACAAGTCTGCAAGAAAATTAACGTTCGAATTATCTTTAAAAGGTAACATACTAATCGCAAGAATTATCAATACATGAAATGAGAACACGTGAGGACGATAGAAAACGGACCAGCCTTGTTGTCCGACGATTTGAGGAAAACATGCTAATTGATATATATGGAACTCGTGAAGAAAAGTTTTGTTTTCCTTTGAAAAAAATGAACGAGAGTGTTGTATATTTATATTGGTTTCGATGATCAGTACTGGATATATTTAAATCTATATCAATATGGTAATTACAATATCCATATTTTACAAAATGGGTTTCGTATTTGGAATAAGAGTCGTTAATGGTATCATATACGCTTTCCTTATGTGGCATACTTTGCGATTATTGTCGTTAAGAAATTAGAACGCAAGTCTCTCTCCAGTCTTCAGCTCCATATCTTCAGACAATAAACACATATATTTTGTTTTTGTCTTGATACGATACAAATACGCAGAATCTGACCGTGCGTGTATATGGGCCTTTACTAGGCCCACTTTTGAAGGATCAAACGCTCATTAGCCTAGTTATACTTTATCGGGCCCAATAATAGTTCACTGTGGTCTTCAGGGTTTAGCGGGATCGCAAAATCTCTTCCGCTGATGCTTTGGGTGAAATGGGTTTCGGTGCGATTAGATCGATTCTCCGTCCGCTATCAAGAACCCTAGTTTCGCGCGTCGCCGCTAGCTGCTCCTCTGCGCCGGCGATCCCGGCTGCGAAACGAGAGCTATGCTCTATCTTGGGTGGATCGAGGTTGCCATGGATTCCGATGGCTAATCATTTTCATAGCTTGAGCTTAACTGATACACGGCTCCCGAAGAGACGACCCATGGCTCATCCCAAGAAGAAAAGATTCAAACTTAAACCTCCAGGTTTGATGCTTTGTTGAGTGATGTGTGATTGATGTCGAGTTAGTGTATCCATTTAAATACGGTCTAGTATGAATCTTGTGTTATTTAAGTGGACCGTAAATGCAGGGCCGTATGCATATGTTCAGTATACTCCTGGGGAGCCAATTGCTTCAAACAATCCCAACAAGGGTAGTGTGAAGAGAAGGAATGCCAAGAAGCGCATAGGGCAGCGCCGCGCTTTCATACTGGTATGTATGTGTGCTTTCTTTCTAAGCCTTTTGCATATCTCTCTACATTATTACAAGTGTTAGTTCTGGTTATTGTTGGAACAAATTTCAGATGACTGTTGGGAAAATGTGTAGGATGACCCTCTTGCTTCTCTGTTTTGTTTCATTTTCTGAGGAAACAATGTTTCTACATTATTTGGTTGTGTTATTTTTAAATTTGTTATCCATAGATTGTATCTCTGTTTTGTCCCATTTCTTGGCAGAAACAGTCTGCAATGTTTTTTTTTTTTTATTATAGTTTTGTAACAAATGAGTAATGTGGTTTTGTCTAATGAAATGGAATTAAATACTTGTCACAGTCTGAGAAAAAGAAGAGGCAAGGGCTGGTGCAAGAGGCGAAGAGGAAGAAGAGAATCAAGGAAGTGGAACGTAAGATGGCTAAAGTCGCAAGGGAGCGAGCTTGGGAGGAAAGGCTGGCTGAGCTTCAGCGACTTGAAGAAGAGAAGAAGAAATCAATGTCTTCTTAAATTTTGCTTTCCTTCATCCAAAAAAACATAGAATAAATCTCTTTCTTTTGAGCTAGGTTTTGCTCCTAACTCTTTGTTGTGTTGCCGAGATTCACTCACTCTTGTCCCTCTACTGTTTTGTAAGAACCTGAGAGTTACTTGACGTTTCTGATCTTTATAACCAGTCATGTGTTTCTTGTTTCGTGACTAGAGATTGTTACGTGCATTCAAAATCTCAAACTCTTGTAATAAAAGTCTTCACTAGGTCGCTGCTTTTTCATCTCTCACATCAGAACAAGAATCATGACAACAAGCTTAGTGAGAGAGAAGAAGATCAAGACCAACGGGATTTGGTTAAACGTAGCCGAGAAAGGAGACGAAGGAAGACCTTTGGTTCTGTTACTCCATGGCTTCCCCGAGACATGGTTCTCTTGGCGTCACCAGATCGATTACTTGTCTAGCCATGGCTACCACGTGGTCGCTCCAGACCTCAGAGGCTACGGTGACTCCGAGTTTCTTCCGAGCCACGAGTCTTACACTGTGAGCCACCTCGTCGCTGATGTCATCGGTTTGCTTGATCACTACGGCACTGCTCAAGCTTTTGTGGCTGGACATGACTGGGGATCTGTCATAGGTTGGTCTCTATGCTTGTTCAGACCAGACAGAGTCAAAGGTTTCATAAGTCTCTCTGTTCCTTACTCTCCAAGAGATCCAAACCTCAAACCTTCAGAGTTTTCAAAACCTTTGGAGATGGGTTATACATCACTCAGTTTCAGGTAACCTTCAAGATTTTGTTGTGTTCTGTTTTGTTTATATTGTCATCGTTTGATTCAGTTTCTTGTTTCACAAGAAACCTGGAAGAGCTGAAGCTGCATTTGCCAAGCATGATTGCAAGACGGTTATGAAGAAGTTCTTGCTAACAACGAGAACAGATTTCATGGTGGCTCCTCCCGGTACAGAGATCATCGATGATCTCGTGATTCCTTCAGAGATTCCAGAGTGGATAACAGAAGAAGAGATTCAGGTTTATGCAGACAAGTTTCAGAAAAGTGGATTCACTGGTCCGTTGAATTACTACAGAGCCATGGATCTGTAAGTTTTCCAAACCTGTCGATTAGAGTTTCCTTACCGTTAACAGTTGTTGAAAGTGTGGGGGGAATTTTTCAGGAACTGGGAGATATTGGCGCCGTGGGAAGGCTCCAAGATCCTTGTTCCGACAAAGTTTATTGCCGGAGGCAGAGATATAGGAGCTAAAGAGACGATGGAGTATGTGAAGGGAGAGATGTTCAAGAGTATTGTACCTAACGTTGAGGTTGTTGTTATTGAGGATGGTCATCATTTTATCCAGCAAGAGAAAGCTAAACACGTCTCGGAGGAGATTCTTTCCTTCTTCAACAAGTTACGTACAACAGAGTAAAAACATCATGCCGTTTTTATGGCCTTATAAAGAAGAAACTATGATGCTAGTATTCGATTAAACTACTAATGTGTACCCAATAATGAAAGCCTAGTGTGATATTCTTGGCAAAATAATGGTTAATAAAGTAAGAAAGACAGTTTCCTAATCTTTTATACCATCCATGTGTTTCTTGTTACATAAGTTTCTATACCATCTCTTCTGTTTTATGGTAGATATGTCTCTTGTGAATCATGACAACTATCTAGCGAGCTGACACATGTGACCTATATAGAAGCCTCGTCTCTTTTTCGTTGATAGCAAAAAAATTCATCCATCTTTCTATTCTCAGCCTGTAATAAAGAAAGTCTGTGCTTGGTTGCTGATCAAGGTATAATAATAATAAAAACGTAAATAACTTATTTGGGCCGTATGGGCCTATGAAGGGCTTGAAACGGCAGCCCTAATGCATATTTTACTTTCGTAAACGCCGTCGTTTCAGCTGTGTTTTCCACCTTTGATGTTCATCTTTTGATTTTGGGATTATTTTTGTTATTTTTTTCCGCTCCAGATTTGAAATTGAAGCTTTTGGTGTTTGGGCTCGGAAGATGGATCCGGATGCAGTCAAGTCGACACTCTCGAATCTGGCTTTCGGAAATGTATTGGCTGCAGCTGCTAGAGACTACAAAAAGGTTAAATCCATTTCTATATTTGAGTATTTAATCCATCAAATGCGATGATGCCTTTTTCTCAAGGTTTCTAGAAAATTGTACGAGTTTGAAGTCTCCGTTTTCGTGTTTTTTTAGCATATGATCTTGGTGGCTTTTTTTTTTAATGGATATTTATATTCAGACAAGTGGTTGTGATCTGTGTTTACGAAATGGATTCATCTGTGTTTTATTTTTGTTGTGTCTGTAAACTTCATGAGTTTCTGTTTTTTGGCACTCTTTTTTTTTTTTTTTTATAGAGTAACATGTGATTATTTGTATGTTTATGATGAAATTGTTCATTATACGGCTTTGTGTGCAGGAAGTTCTTGCAAATGAGAAGGCACAATCATCAAACCCTGTGAATGAGGAGGTTGATCTTGATGAACTTATGGATGTAAGTGCAATTGTTTCTTTGCTATTTTGAGTATTTTGAAGTTTCTGTCTCTTACTGTAGACTCTCATGTTCTGTAGGATCCAGAGCTAGAAAAGTTGCACGCTGATAGGATTGCTGCACTCAAGGTGAGATCACTTTTCGCCTATTTAGTTATTGCTTGTATTGGTATTGAGCTAAACCTCCAAGATTTTTATATGAAACAGAGAGAGGTTGAGAAGAGAGAAGCGTTCAAAAGACAG